>JAJEOU010000768.1:0-29289 GCA_021534815.1 Acrocephalus arundinaceus | reverse complement strand
GTGCCAATGCTGTACCGTTATATCATCCCAGTCCGCCTGGTATTTCCAAGTGTTTATATTACCTTTTTCCCCAAATCCCCGAGTTTCTCCCCTTTCCCTTCCCATTGTGGTTTGGCCTCTGCACTCCCCTCTTCTCGTCCCATCCATGAAGATGGCGCCTCAATATTGAAAATCGAGCAGACTCCACATGACGCCCAGCTCCAGCAAAAAGTCCACTTGGCAGCCAAAAGTCCCTGAGAACAACCAAGCTCGCTCAGAACCGAGATCCATAAAGGACACTGCTGTAAGGGCGGACCTCCAGCACCCAGGGATACTCTCCAAACTTGTTGGAGAGTTCTCAGCTGTGACCTGAGATAGTGACCGTATAAGAGAGGCCACCGAGCCAAGCGGACTGAAATTCTGGAACATCTGTGAGGCAGGAATGCCAACTCTGCAGCATGAGCCGCAGGATCGACTTGCACTCTCCTCAGCGTGACCAGAAGGGAGCAGCGGCACCCCTTCCCTAGCTCCCACTTTAAAAGAGCTACTCAATAAAAGCACAGAAGAGTTAAACCAATCTTCCTGCCCGTCTTTCCTTCAACTGGGTTGTCCGGTATATAGGCCCATGCCTGAGAGGACCACGGATGGGAAAAGTGGTCAGAAACCAGACTGGTAGACCACCCCGGACCAGAGGACGCTATGGGAAAGTGCTGAGGAGAACTGGTGAGCAATCAGTGGTGGGGGTGGTGAAGAGCGAGTGGAGCGGATTGAGTGAGACTGAGACTGGCAGCTCAGCTCTCCAGAGCAAGTTCAGACCCCTCATTACCCGGTTCCGGGCTCCCGCAAGGGGGCTGGCCGGGAACAGGGGGAAGCGAAAGGTGATTGAGAGAGAGAGGCAACTCCAGGGGCATAGGGGGCCCCCTTCCAGATGTGCGGAGGAAATTTAGAGAGCGAGTGGCACGTCTTTGGGTGCACGATAGGACACGACTCCCCATTTTAAGATCCACCAAGGTAGGCTGCTCGGGCCACTCTGAGTGCGCGGAGGGCTTTGAGCAGTGGGAAGCGCACACCGCTCTGGCTGAGGTTATGGCTCAGGGTGTCTTGAGTACTTGCTGGGGTAGCAGGCTACTTACAGGGTGCTCCTGACACTGGCTGAGGTAACTGTTGGGGTGCATGGAGTGAGAGAGGGTACCGGCTGAGGTTATGGCCCAGGGTGCTTGTTGTCCGAGCACTGGCTGGGGTAGCTGTCGGGGTACTAGAGTGAGAGAGCTGCACTGGCTGAGGCTATTGTCCGGAGTAGTTATCGGGGTGCAGAGAGCGAACGTTAGGGGGTCTCAAAGTAAAAGAAGTCCCAAGTAGAGAGAGAGAGTTGTGCATTGTGTGCCCAAGTGCTGGCTGGGGTGGTGGCCGGAACCCTAGGGGCGGATTGTCCGGTCTACTTTCGGGGGCTCATGGTACACAAGGAGTGTTTGAGTACTGGCTGGGGTAGCGGCTGAAACCCTAAGGTCAGGTTGTCAGGGCTGCTTTCAGGGTACTAGGCTGTTGGTGGTACTGGCTGGGGTAATGGCTGAAACCCTAAGGGCGGGTTGTCGGGCTACTTTCAGAGTACCGGAGTGCATGTGGGGTTAAAGTTTAAGTAGCCCGTCTTTAATTCTAAGTTCGAGTAGGGGCACATTAAAGAAGATTTGATTTAGAAAAAGGGTCAAATATTTCTGATTTGTGTTGCCCTATCTAAAAATTTCGTTAGGGTAAGGGCACCGTATAGCTTTTACTTTAGACCCAGTGAGAATGGGAGCGTGCTTGAGTAAACAGAGATCATCCGGAGAGAAGGAGGAAGGAAAACTTAGAAATATTCCACCAGACAGCCTGCTAGGGCAGATGCTAGAGCTATGGGAAACTAATGAGGCCACGAAAGATCTAAGTAAAGATGATACATTATTGCATAGAGGTTTGGCCTGCTTTAAATTTACCTGAAAGGTGGCCATGGTGTGGGACCAAAGATCCCTGGATGTGTTCACAATTAAACCAGTATTTGAGAGTCCGAGGAGATTCTAATACTGAGCAGATGCTCTATGCTACCTGCTGGCAGAAGCACATGGCCAGGAGGGAAAAAGCAAAGATTTGTAAGGTCCAGGAGTGGAAAAAGGAGAATGAAAAAGAAGACAAAAAAGAGAGTAGCCACACTTGGGATCCCCTTGACCATTTACCCCCTCCTCCAGTTTACCCTGAAATACCCCAAGCAATCCCTGCAAAATCCTCCTGCCTTCCCTGTAAATCCTTCACCACCTCCCCAGGCTATGATCCCTGTTCCTTCCCCAGCTTGCTCTCCAACAGGACCATCCCCAGCAATCACATCCCCTCTACCACCTCAGCCCAACATAACTCTTTCAAAAGCTAACCCCTTCTACTCTCCAGCCCTGTCCTCCATGTCCCCTAAGACTGGTCCAATCTCTTCGCCTTCACCTTCCACAGTCCCTGCACCTCCCCCCAACTGGGAAACTAGGTTTGCCAACCCCTAGTATTGATTCTCCCCAAGCAATAGAAACACCAGAAGGGCCCTACAGTAATACCAGGTCAAAACCAAAACTCTTCCCCTTAAGGGAAGTTCCGATAGGTGGAGCAGTTGGAGGAGTAGGGTTTGTAAACGCTCCTCTAACGGCTTCAGAAGTCAGGGGTTTCAAGAAAGAGCTGGGGAATCTAGTCGAAGACCCATGGGAATCGCCAATCAAAGAAATCAGTTTTTAGGCCCAAACATCTACACGTGGGGAGAGTTGAACTCCATCCTAAACATACTTTTCAATCCAGAAGAGGTTTGGCTAGTTAGAACGGCAGGAATGCGTGTTTGGGAGAGGGAGAATCGGATGGGTCCCCAGGTGACCAGAAGTTGCCAATAGTTGATCCAGGGTGGAACTCAAACAGGATAGAACAAATATGGAGGACTATAGAACTTTAATGATAAGGGGCATTAAAGAATCAGTTCCTCAGAGTAACAACACCAAATTAGCCTTTGATGGAGCCCAAGAAAAAGATGAAACCCCGGCAGCATGGTTAAATAGGCTCAGAAAGAATTTCCAGCAATACTCCAATCTAGATCCAGATAGCCCAAAAGGCCAAGAATTTTTAAAGTTACAGTTTGTTACTAAATCCTGGCCAGACATAAGAAAGAAACTAGAAAATATAGAAGATTGGCAGGAAAAAGGAATAAATGAGTTGTTAAGAGAAGCCTTAAGGGTCTATCTGAGGAGAGAAGAAGAAAAAATGAGAGCAAAAGCAAAGATCATGGTAGCAGTGGCAAGAGAAAGTGTAAAAGATACTAAGAATCCACAAGATGGGGGAAACACTAAGCCCCCGGTGGGAAAGGAAAAGTCTTGCCAGCATGGGGCACCCCTCAGAGGCCAGGAGAAACCTGAAGGTGTTTCTACTGTGGGGAAGTAGGTCACTTAAAGTGACATTGCCAGAAAATATCCTTTGATGAGGCAATCGCAAGGGAGCAGGAGACCCTAGAGAAATGGCTCAAGGGAGAGGGTGATGAAGATTAGGGGTGTCATGGGCTCTATGCCTTAGGGGACCCAACAAAACACCACGAGAAGCTCATAGTAAAGTTTGAGGTGGGTCCCCATCATGAAGAGTTTGAATTTTTAGTAGACCCCCGAGCAGATAAATCAAGTATTAAGCAACTTCCAATTGGAACTGCAATTGGAAAACGAATGTGTGAGGTCTTAGGAGCAGAAGGGAAACCCTTCAAAGCTTCTGTTATAGAAAATGTAGAAGTCAAAGGAAACTCAAGGAGATGTGTCACTGATCTTATTCATTTACCCAAACTAGACAGTAATCTACTCGGAAGGGACCTGCAGGTTCAGCTGGGGGTAGGGATCTTTCCTAGAGAGGGTAAAATGGTGGTCCGAATGATGAGAATGACTACTGAAGACTTGAATGAGATCAAGCCAGAGGTATGGGCTGAAGAGGGGATTGGTTTGCTTTTGAGTGGGAGTGCCCTAAAAGTCAGAGGAAGCAACAACTAAGATGGACACACCTCCCTCAAGGTTTCACAGAGTCTCCGAACCTATTCGGACAAGCTCTGGAAAAGCTATTAGGGCAATACACCCCTAAAGACAATGTGCAGATCTTGCAGTACATGGATGATATCCTAATATCAGGGAAGAAGCAAGATGAAGTAAGAGTAATCAGCATTGAACTCCTAAACTTTTTAGGAGAAAAAGGCCTTAAAGTATGTAAAGACAAATTACAATTTGTGGAACCGCAAGTCACCTATCTCGGACACATCATTAGGGAAGGGTATAAGAAACTAAGCCCTGAGAGAATCTCAGGTATACTGTCCATCCGAGCTCCAACCACAAAAAGAGATGTAAGGAAACTATTAGTCCTATTTGGGTACTGTAAGCTGTGGATAGAAAAATATTCACAAAGTGTTAAATTTCTATATGAGAAATTAGTCCAACCTGAACCCATAAAATGGACAGCTGAAGATGAGAAACAATTAGGAGATTTAAAAACCAAATTGTCCTCAGCTCCAGTGCTGAGTCTTCCCGACCTCAAAAAGAAGTTTGACTTACTCATCAATGCAGAAGGGGGAATTGCCTATGGGGTATTAACCCAAGAGTGGGGAGGGCACAAAAAGCCTGTAGCATACCTCTCAAAGCTCTTAGATCCTGTTGCAAGGGGGTGGCCAACTTGTCTTCAAAATGTAGCAGCCGCAGCAGTCCTTGTAGAAGAAGCACAGAAGCTGACACTACAAGGAAAAATCATTACCCATACACCTCATGATCTTAGAGCAGTGTTAAGCCAGAAGGCTCAACAATGGTTAACTGACTCTAGGATCTTGAAACATGAGGTGATTCTAATAAATGCTAGTGACCTAGAACTAATCACATCCAGGAGCCTAAACCCTGCACAATTCCTCTCAGGAGAGCCACACCAGAATTAGAGCACAACTGCTTAGAAGTCATAGACTTACAAACAAAAGTGAGAGAAAACCTTGAAGATGTATCTCTACCATATGGGAGGGTGTTATTCACTGATAGATCATCTAAAATATTAGAAGGGAAAAGAGTATCAGGCTATGTAATAGTTGAGAGCATTGAAAAAGAAAGCTTAAAAGTCATAGACAAGGAGAAATTACCCTCAAGTTGGTTCACCCAATGCTGTGAAGTCTATGCCCTTAAGAGAGGACCAGACCTGTTAGAACAGGACCAAGGTACAATCTACACAGATTCAAGATATGCCTTTGGGATAGTCCATACATTTGGAAAGATTTTGGAAGAACGGGAGTATTTAAATTCAAACGGAAAAGACCTAGTGCACAAAGAATTGATAAAATTAGTATTAGAATCCCTGCTAAAGCCTATAGAAATAGCAGTAGTCCATATAAGAGGACACCAAAAAGGGGATACCCTAGAAGAGAAAGGAAAGCACCTGGCAGACCAGGAGGCAAAAAAGGCATGTCTAAATTCAGAAGGACCAATCAAAATTCTAGCGTTAAACAAAATTCCAGTAGAAGAGAGAGAAGGAACAAAACCAACATATAGTGAGAAAGAACTAAAAGTGATAGAAGAACTAAAAATGCAGAAAGGGAAACAGGGAGAGTGGTTAACACTTGATGGGAGAAAGTTTCTGAACAAGCCCTAGCAAGAAAGATGCTAACTGAAATCCATGAATTAACCCATTGGGGAGTCCAAGGGATGTGTGATCATTTCCTGAGAGATAATCTATGCTTGGGAGTATATAGTCTAGCAAAAGCTGTAACCCATGGATGTGTTATTTGTCAGAAGATCAATCAAAAAGTAATGAGAGAAGTTATACCTGGGGGGAGAGAACTGACTTTAAGACCATTTCAAAATATCCAAGTGGATTTTACTGAGATGCCCCCTGTTCAAAATTACAGACATGTCTTAGTAATAGTTGATCATCTCACCCATTGGGTAGAGGCATTCCCAACGAGGAGAGAAACAGCAGAAGCAGTAGTAAAAATCATTCTCGAGCACATAATCCCTTGGTATGGGCTAATTAACAACATTCAGATAGAGGACCCCACTTCACTGCCCAAATTTTGCAGAAAACAATTGAAGCACTAGGAATAAAATGGAGACTCCACACCCCCTGGCACCCTCAGAGCTCAGGAAGGGTAGAACGGATGAACAAGACACTTAAAAATGTATTAACTAAATTAATTGAGGAAACACAATTAAATTGGCTTAAATGCTTACCTCTTGCCCTTCTAAGAATCAGGACTAGGCCTCGATCAGACATAGGAGTTTCCCCTTACGAAATGATGTTTGGGCTTCCATTCCTATTAACCCCCTACAGCACTGGAGGTTACCAGGAAAGGGAGACTGCAACCCAAAAATATATACAGACAATTGGAAAAACATTAGAAGACCTCAGAAAGAAGGGGTATATTCCCCAAACTTCTCCCCTCGACTCGAAAATTCACCGAATTAACCCTGGAGACTGGGTATTAGTTAAGTCCTGGAATAATACTCCATTGACCACAAGATTTGAAGGTCCTTTCCAGGTGCTGCTTACTACCCACACCGCGGTCCGAACATGAGAGAAAGGCTGGACTCATATCACCCAAGTAAAAGGACCTGTGCCACCCCCGAAAAATCCGTCAAGCCCAAACCTTCCAAACAACTCTCCTAGGTGGACTGTTACTCAACACTCGAATCCCTTAAAGATAACTCTTAAGAAAAGACCCAAGGCTCAGTAAAAGACTATACAAGCCAAATAACCACACAAGATGTTTAAGCATTGGTGTTAAGAGTTTGTGTAAGTTGTTGTAAGCCTGCGTAAGTAGTTGTATTATTGTAACAGAAGTTGAAATGTAAAAGTTATTATTGTAGTTAAAAGTGAGTATAAGCCGTTAAGAAAGTTATAAAATCACTAATATCAAGTTGAAAGTTAAAATCTCTTACAGAGCACACCCCAGGAAAGCTAACTAAAATTGATAGCCAAGTAGGAACCTATAGAGGGAAGGACTCTGAAAGCTGAACCTGAAAGCTCCTAGGCCCAGGAGGCAAGGCCAGGTGAGACCAAAGGAAACCTCAGAGCGAGATGGGGATGGTTCATACTGGACTCCTGGGGAGACTGATAATAGTCTTGATGATGAGCAGACACATAGAAAGAGCTTGTTTGAAGTTTATGACGGGGAGAACTTACAATCTTTAATCAGAGTTCACACCAACGTGAACCCCACTTGTTTTGATATTACCCAACTTTCAACCTGTCAAGAAAAAAGTAAACCATACTGGATTGCGAGGAACACTGCCACCTTTAAGCAAAGCTTGACTGGAGAGTGCCCTATAAGAATGGTTTTGCCTAGAAGAAATAAATGGCTTAGAAGGAGTTATAGACCTCATAAAAGAAAAACCACTAACTATAAAGAAAACTGAAATTGATGAACCCTCAATAAGAACCTATTTATTGATCTGATTGAGAAAATAAGTCATGAGTTAAATATCACTAATTGTTGGGTTTGTGGGAGTACCCAAATGTCAGATGTTTGGCCCTGGGAAGGAATTAGTCTAGCCCCCCTAGACATTTTAAGGTGGAAAACAATGAAGCAAGAACCTCCTAGTAACAGAGAAAGGAGAAATGAACAATGGGACCTAAAGTTCAAAATAATAGGAGAAGAATGCATAAAAAGAACAGGGAAACGATACAGAACATTCATAGGGAGAATGGCATGCAAGAGGTCCCTCATAATAAAAGAGTTAACTCAAGAATGGATCCCTAGAGAACCTGATACCTATTGGGCTGTGGTAAAGAGAGAACTGGGTGTATTTATAATTAAGGCTATCAGTTACATCAATGTAATGGCAAGGGGATCAACCCCTTTGGGGGAATCAGGGAGATATCTAAGTACTGGGAACACCCCTTTGATACCCAAAACACTTCATGGAAAGCCCCAGAGCATTTATTTTGGATATGTGGAGATAAAGCTTACACACATCTCCCTGGAGACTGGGCAGGTAGCTGCACTGTAGGTATTATTAAGCCAGCTTTCTTCTTGTTGCCCCGTGGGTCTGAGAATAATCTAGGAGTGCCACTATATGACAACCTAAAAAAAAAAAAAAATAATAACAAACAAAAACAAAGATTGATTAATATAGGCAGCACTCAAACTTGGAAAGGCAAGATCTGGACTTCCGAAGAAATAATAAAAACATATGGGCCAGCCACTTGGGTGCAAGACGGGTCATGGGGGTACCGGACCCCCATCTATATGCTAAACCGAATTATCTGATTGCAAGCAGTATTAGAAGTTATATCAAACAAGACAGCCCTAGCCCTAAATCATATTAGTCATCCATTAGCCCAAACAAGAGCAGTGGTGTACCAAAAAAGATTAGCTGTAGACTATCTATTAGCAAATGAAGGTGGCATCTGTGGGAAGTTCAGTTCATCTTGAAATAGATTATAAAAGTGAAGTAATTCGAAACATCTCTAAAGAAATAAGGAAATTTGCATATGTAGGCACTCAAGAGTGGACACCCTTGATTAATACAGATTGGTGATACAATTTTTGGTCCCTTAAGGGAGCCTGGTGGAAAAAAGTAGTGTTCACTGCAGTAAGTGCACTAGCCAGTCTCCTGCTCCTCCCCTGCCTGCTCCCCGTCTAATTAAGACTATAACCACCGCAGTCCAAGCAAGTCTCCAAACTCCCCAACTAAGCATCCAAAAACTCACAAATATAATGAGATTAGACCCCCAGGAAGAAGAATTGAGTACGGCAAAAAGAATTTATAACCAATACTAGAAATTAAGAAAGATATACTCCCACGAACCAGAAACAGCAAATTGATTCGGGCAAAGGCCCGATCAAAGAAATAGAGGGGGGACTGAAATGAATGAAACCAAGAGACTCCAAATTAATCACCGTTATGCATTGTATGTTGTATGTTGCATCGTTATACTGTTTGTTGTTATGTATTCTATTGTTTGAAGTTATACTGTCACTTATCTGTGTTCCAGGTTGCTTGTGCCAACGTTGTACCCTCACATCATCCCAATTCCCTGTATTCCAAGTTGTATATTACCTTCTTCACCAAATCCCAAGTTTCCCCTTTCCCTTCCATCGGGTTAGGCCTCCGTTGCTCCCCACCTGCTCATCAAACCATGAGACACCGCCCAACATGGAAATCAAGTGGAACCCCATAATGCTTGGCTCCAAGCAGAAGTCCAGTTGGCAGCAAAAGGTCCCTAGAACAACGAGCCCACCCAAAACCAAGACCTATGAAGGACACTGCTGTAAGAGCGGGACATCCAGCTACCCAGGGATGGTCTCCAACTCATTGGAGTGTTCTCACCGTGACCTGAAAGGTGACCGAAAAGAGGGACACCTCTAGACTGAGCCAACCACACCGAGTTCCTGAGAACTCCCATGAGGCAGGAATGCTGACTCTGCAGCATGAGCTGCAGGATTGACTTGCACCTCCTCCTCAGCGGTGACCGGAGGGAGCAGCAGTGGCGGCGTAGGCGACCCCTCCCCGAGATCCCCACCTAAAAGAGCTATTCAATAAAGACACTAAAGGAGTTAAACCAGTCTCCTGCCCATTTGTTTCCTTCAGGGCAATTTTCTGTTCAACTAGCATGTGAGTGTGCAGAAAGCCAGAAAAGAAGAACAGTTTTTCACCAGCTGGTTTAGGAGCTCTAAAAGCAATTGTGATGTCCCTGATGGGGGGTGGGAGCACTGCTAACAGCCCGGATTCTCCGCACCTGTGTTCCCCTCTCTACTGCAGTGCTGAGCAGAGCCTTGTACTTTGGCCTGTAGGTGCAAAAATCCCCCCGACATCCCTCAGCTTGCAAAAAAAAGGGCTTTGTGCTCATAAATATGAAAAGCAGCTAATCTTCTATTGTTGGTGGGAGCCCCATCAGTTCTCACATCTAAAAGACTGATCCAGCACGGGCTCACGCTCCCCATTGCTCCCACAGATGCAGCCGGCACCGCAACACAGGACGATAACATCTGGAAAAGCATGAGAAGAGTTTTCTGCTGGGGACCACATTGCTTGATTAAGTTAATGGGCATTGTGGCCGGTGGGGCACTTCTCCTGATGATGTGTTCTGCTGTCATCTGGTATTCCTGGAAGAAAAAATGGTGAGTGTTTTGCTGATCTTTGCCGCAAACAGCTTCCTTTCAAGGCTTCTGATAGTTAGGGAATATTCCCTGTGGTGCTGCTGTGGAGCTGTGGATAGTCAGTGGTTGCCCAACTTACTCTGCTGAGGGTTCTGCTGCTGCCCAGTGCTTTCATTGGCCTCTTAATTTCTGGCCCTTGTCTTGGGGAGCACGCTGGGGCTGCAGCCAGTGCTGGCTCCCACTGAGGCTGCCTGGCCAAGAGAAGCCCCGGGGGCAGCGGGCAGAGGCAGAGCAAGGTGGGCAGGAGAAAGAGCGAGGACCAGCTTACCCTTGCAAGGCAGAGGTGCTCTGGGGGTCCTGTGCCCAGAGCCAGGCGCTGCTGGCTGGGGCCTGAAGGGGCAGCTGTGCAGCTGGGCCAAGCTGTGCCAGCAGCTGCAGCCGTGCTGGGGAGCTGTGCCAGCTCTGGGCCCTGCTGTGCACAAGGGTCCCTGTGTGCCAGTGGCAGCTGGGGCCTCAGACACCTCCTCTCTCCACAGGAGCAGCTCAGCAGCTTTAAAAGACCAGCTAAAAAACTCAGGCAGAGAGAACTAACCCTGTCCTCACAGCTCTTCAAGTCTGTCCCCATCTACCCTGACGCAGCTGCACCAGCATCTTCAGCCTGTCCCGATACCAGCACGTCCTAAACGCAAACCTCTTCCACAGAGTCCCCTGGCCCTGCTCCCCTGACAGGACTGAAGGGGGGCAGCTCCTGTCCACCTGGGAAGGACTTGGCCCATATTTTATGTTCAAATAAAGAAATGGAGTTGTCACAATTATGTCTGGGTGTTTACCATTAGCAAAGCCCACACGGCAGCAGCACTGCCTGAGCTCCATGGCTGGGAGCAGCCGTGGATGCCCACGGTGTGGGCAGGCAGTAGCCAGGCAGGGGCTGCAGTGACCAGCGGCAGGGCCCCGAGGGCCTGGGGGAGCCCATGCTGAGCATCTCTGGGCTGAGGGCACATTTCCTGCAGTGCCATCTCCTGGGCCTGCACCTCCTCCTTTGGCAGGGCCTGGAGAAGAGTGAAGCCATCGAGATCATCTCCAGGGGCACAGCCTGACCTGCAATGGCAGTAGGCAAAACAAAGGTTTTGATGACCCATGGCCCTTTGATGAAGCCAAACGTTTACAATCAATGCAGGCCATGGGTAAAGATGGGGAAACACTCTGGCACTACAGCTGAGGCCATGAGGTCACAGCAGGCTCTGAGGTGACAGCAGGCTGAGGTCACAGAGGCACCAGAGCCTCGTGGCTGCACAGCCCCACAGCAACCGAGCAGTCGGTCCTTGGGCACAACTGCAGCAGCAGCAGTGGCGGCAGCAGTGGTGCTGACTTTGGGACAGCGAGCTCTGGACAGTGGTGGCAGCAGGAGTTGTGGGACTGGCAGTGGGCAAGGCACCATGGCCCTTGCTCTGCGCCTCTTCCTCTTGCTGCTCCTGGCAGTGGCCCTGCCTGTCAGGGCTGCCCAGGCTGCTCCGTGGCCAGCAGGTGAGCCGGCGGCCTGGCTGCCCTTTGTTGGGACAGCGCTCCCTTCTCCCCCGAAGCCTTGGGGATGGTTTTCCCCAGGCCTTTAGGAAGGTTTCCTCGGTGGGAGGGGTGGACAGAGCTTCCAGAGGCCCTTGGCTGCTCCAGCTGCCCCTCCAGGGAAGTTGCAAAGGGCATGGAAAGAGTGTGGAGAGTGACCAGGCTCAGCTCCAGAGCTCTGCAGGCCCCTGTGCAGCTTTGGCCATGCCCAGTGACATCTGGCTCCCATGGCCTTACCTGACCGCCTGGCAGTGCCCAGCCCACAAAAGCAGAAGGGGATCCCAGCCCAGCCTGAAAAAGTTTCTCATCTGTGCTCCCTTCTAGGTCAGGGTACTAGGAAGGCTTCTCCAGAAGCATGGCTTGATGAAGTTTTGCAGCCTCTGGAGCCTCCCGCAGGTATGTTGTCAATGTTCCAAAATGAATGATCATTGACAACCTGGCAGGAACCAGGTGACACAAGTTTCTGTGCCTGTTCAGTTACAGGTGTTTCTGCAGGGAGGACAGTTCATGCTCCTTTGTTGGTTGCTGCACGCAAGCCCAGCTCCCATTACAGGGGTGAGTAGGGTGTCCCTGCAGACCCCACAGGCTGAGCCCTGGGGCTGTGGGATCCATTCCTGGGATTTCCATTTGGGAAATGGAAATTCTTTGCATTAAGTTACGCCAAGAAGGAGGAACAAGCATAAAAGACACAAAAGGTCCCTAGAGAAATCCAAATACACAGACCAGATGCTGAGTGAACTCGAGAGATGCCATGGTGGGTGCATGTCCCTGAGCCTTCCCCTGAGACTCAGCAGCCAGGCCCTTTCTCTGCACATCTGCACATGCTGTGCCCGGCACAGCGGGAAGGGATCCATGGCAGCCTCGCTGTCCCGCTGCTGCTTTCACACCCTGCAGGGCTGTTTGCCAGCCTGGCCTGGCTGCAGCTTCTCCCCAGCCTCTGCAGGAAGGCATTTGGCATCAGCTGCCAGGGTGCCCAAACTGCCCCACAGGCCATGCCCACCCTGAGATCCCTGCAATTTCCCAGTCTCCAGACACATCAGGAGGAGCAACTGCTTGGAGGATGGAGGGGCTTTTCTTACCCAAAAAGTTTTTAGGGATTCCTAATTCTTATCCATGACTTAGACAAGCTTTGCCTTCTGATGATGCCACCTCCCCAAAAGGGGAACAGTACAATCTGATCCAGCTGTCCCTCTTCCTTTCTGCAGAGATGAAAGGAGACAATGTGCTGAAGGTGAGGTTTCCCGGAGGAAGCAGGGGCTCCATGGCAGCCTCTGCTGCAGGAAGGGAGGCGATGCCAGGCACAGGCACAGGAGGTAATTGCTGTGCCTCTGGGCCTGAGCCCTGCTGAGGCTGGAGCTGCCACCTCTGCTGCTTGGCAGTGCGGGCATACAGCATTACCTGACCCCCCTGGACTGCTCAGTTCCCTAGAGAAGGGGATCCCAGCACAAGATGGAATAGTTCCCATCTGTGCTCCTTTCTAGATTGGTCTCGTGAGTTGCAACATTTGGAATCAAGGGTAAACCAAGGTTTAAGGATCTTGGAGCTTGGTAAAGGTAAGTTATCAGCAACCCTTTCCTAACACAGTAATCATTGTCCAAGTGATTGTGCGGAGTAATATTGATGTGTCATTTGCTTAAGATCCTCTGAAGTTTGCTGGACTCTGGAAACCTTTCCCAGCTCCCTTCTGGAGCCCTGAGTGATCCCCCAGGATGGCTGTCAGTGGGAGGAAGGAGCATTTAGCTGTCAATGCCCTTCCCATGTGCAAGGCCAGGGTGTCCTTGCGTGCGCTCTGTGCAGCCACGGAGAAGAGCAGAGGGGGAAGGGGCTGGGCCCAGGGCTGTGCCCCAGGGCTGTGCCTTGTGTGCTTCCTTGGCCGGCCCCAGGGAGCCTGTGCTGCTCCCACTGCTGCTGCTGCCAAGCCCTGGCCCTGCCTGGGCTTGAGTTCAGAGCTGCTGGCAGCTCCAGGGAGTCCTTTGTCCCTGACTGCCCTGCAAGGTGCTCCTTCCATCCCACCGTGGGGCCACTGCAGGCACGAGGTCCCCCTGCTCCTGCTCCTGAATGGAAAGCAGAGCTGAGGGAGTGCCTGCGAGGCCACCAATCACCCAGGGGCACTCACTGCCACTGCAGCATGGAGGAGAATCTTCAGCAGTGTCACAGGAGCTCTTCTGTCCTGTCGTTCTTTGCAGACGAACCTGTTGATGAAGATGATCCTTCTGATCAAGATGATCCTCTTCATAAAGACAATTCTGTTGATGTCGATGATCTGGATTTCCAGCCCATACCCATTACTGATCCTCTGAGCGATGAGGAGGGTAGGTCAAGGCCTTTCCCCCTAACAGAGCTGCCTTCTCAGAGCCTAAGCTGGGCCGGGGGGCATTGCTGCAGGTGCCAGGACAGAGCCGTGAACGTGTGTGCCCTCGCCCTTTGAGCTCCCCTCACCACTCCTGCGGCTCCATGCTGCCCGTCCACATCAGCACGGGTGACAGAAGCTTCTGTGCTTGTTGAGTTACAGGTGTGACTGCAGGAAGGACTTTTCCAGCTCCTTTGGTGGATGTTGCACGCAAGACCAGCTCCCATCTCAGGGGTGAGTAGTGTGTCCCTGCTGACCCCACAGGATGAGCCCTGACATTTTGGGATCCATTCCTGGGAAATGGAAATCCTTTCTCTTAAGGTCTCCTGAGAAGGAAGAAGAAACTTATAGGGGATAGTAAGGCCCTGGAGGAATCCAAACATCTGGACCAGATGCTGAGTGAACTCAAGAGACGCCGTGGTGGGTGCATGTCCCTGAGCCTTCCCCTGAGACTCAGCAGCCAGGCCCTTTCTCTGCACATCTGCACATGCCGTGCCCGGCACAGCGGGAAGAGATCCATGACAGCCTTGCTGCCCCGCTGCTGCTTTCACACCCTGCAGGGCTGTTTGCCAGCCTGGTCTGGCTGCAGCCTCTCCCCAGCCTCTGCAGGAAGGCATTTGGCATCAGCTGCCAGAGAGCCCAAACTGCCCCATGGGCTATGCCCACCCTGAGATCCCTGCAATATCCCTGTCTCTGGGTAGATGCAGAGAGGTGGCTGTTTAGAGGGGGGAGGGCCCTGAAGCACCTCCAAAACCCTGGGCAATTTCCTTGTCCCTATCCATGTCTTTGACAAATATTGCCTGGAGTAGAGCGGTACAGCACAGAGAAATTTTGCCATGCAGTCTCAGGAGTTTGGGTACTGAGCAGTCCTGTGCCAAGGTGTGCCAAGGCGCCTGCAGACCCCAGCTCTGAGGGAACAGAGTTTGTCCTGGCCGTGTGCGCCATGCTGCCAGCTCAGCAGTGGAGCACAGCACGGGCTCACGCTCCCCATTGATCCCGCAGATGCAGCCGGCACCATAACACAGGATGATATTATGTGGAAAAGCATGAGCCCATGCCATGCCCCAGTTTTCTGCTGGGGACCACAGTGTTCGAATAAGTTAATGGGCATTGTGGCTTGTGGGGCACTTTTCCTGATGATGTGTTCTGCTGGCATCTGGTATTGCTGGAAGAAAAAATGGTGAGTGTTTTCTGATCTTTGCTGCAAACAGCTTCCTTGAAAGGCTGTTGATAGTTAGGGAACATTCCCAGTGGTGCTGCTGTGGAGCTGTGGACAGTCAGTGGTTGCCCAAATAACTCTGCTCAGCGTTCTGCTGCTGCCCGGTGCTTTCACTGGCCTCCTAATTTCTGGCCTCTTTCCTGGGGAGCGCGCTGGGGCTGCAGCCAGTGCTGCCTCCCACTGAGGCTGCCTGGCCAAAAGCAGCCCCGGGGGCAACGAGCAGAGGCAGAGCAAGGTGGGCAGGAGAAAGAGCGGGGCCCTGCTTGCCCATGCAAGGCAGAGGCGCTCTGGGGCCCACTCCTGGCCAGGGCCCCTGCCCAGAGCCAGGCCCTGCTGGCCGGGGCCTGGAGGGGCAGCTGTGCAGCTGGGCCAAGCTGTGCCAGCAGCTGCAGCCGTGCTGGGGAGCTGTGTCAGCTCTGGGCCCTGCTGTGCAGGTGTGTCCCTGTGTGCCAGTGGCAGCTGGGGCCTCAGACGCCTCCTCTCTCCACAGGAGCCCCTGTGCAGCTTTAGAAGACCAGCTAAAAAACTCAGGCAGAGAGAATTTGCCCTGTCGTCTCAGCCCTTCACTACTGTCTCCATCTGCCCTGCCGTGGCTGCATCACCCTCTTGAACCCTTCCCGACAGCAGAACGCCCAAAACGCAAACCTCTCCCCCAGAGTCCCCTGGTTCTGCTCCCCTGACAGGACTGAAGGGGGGCAGGCCCTGTCCACCTGGGCAGGAGTTGGCCCATGTTTTATGTTTAAATAAAGAAATGGTGTTGTCACAATTATGTCTGGGTGTTTACCATTAGCAAAGCCCACACGGCAGCAGCACTGCCTGAGCTCCATGGCTGGGAGCAGCCATGGATGCCCACGGTGTGGGCAGGCAGTAGCCAGGCAGGGGCTGCAGTGACCAGCAGCGGGGCCCCGAGGGGCTGGGGGAGCCCATGCTGAGCATCCCTGGGCTGAGGGCACATTTTCTACAGTGCCATCACCTGGCCCTGCACCTAAGGAAGCAAATTAAGGCTATTTTGAGTTTTTTGCTAAGGTGTGCATGGACCCCACATGAGGCACAAAGGAATATTTATGGACTCTCCTAAGGCAGGGATCCCCTGTGAGCTGTGCAGTGGGTTTAAACTTGATGGGGTTTTTTTGTTGGAAGAAGCCGCGGGAGACAAGTCTCATGCTATCATGATCAACAGGCCTCGTTTATTGTTTTCAATGTTATCACATTTATACAGGCAGTAATCAGCTCATACATATTGCAAAAGTATAGCTCATGATTGGCTATGTCTCTTATAATGCACGTATTTTTGCAGTTAGCCTTGCAGTTGCAACTTTCTTAAGCTTTTTGTACTTTCCCACATACCATGTATTCTCAACTTCCTCGTTGCTATGGAACCTCTGTGCTCAAGGGCAGTGTTTTCTTGCCGTAGGTCACGTAGCCCTCAGCTACACTCTAACTGATTTGATATTAAATATGGCCTTTGCTATGCAGCCATTCATTTGCTAAACTCTCTACACTTCCCCCGTTTTCTTTTAGCACTAGCAAAGAGGTGTTCCATTTGTCGTTTACCAACTTCATCAAAGCGTTTTGCAAGCATTTAAAAAGACAAGGCAACAATAATAACAACACAAAAATCACAATTCCCACTGTAATTAAATGCTGTAACAAGGAAGTTAGCCAAGGTCCTAAACCCAAACCTTTTAGCCAGTTATCAAGCCCAAAGCCAGAGTCTTGCCGCAAATGTGTGGTCAGTGTGTGCAAAGTGTGCAGTTGTGCATGTATAGAGCTGGAGTGGTCTGACAAGTTCATACAACACATCCCTTCAAACATTTCACAACCGTACCCTTGTGCTAATAATAGGAAATCAATTGCAGCCCTATTTTGTAGCATGGCATATTTTACCGAGTCTACATCTATCAATAATTGAGATAGTGCCACCGAGGTTGCATTTGTCTGTTTCGCCAACCAACAACCTAATTTGTTTAGCATAGTCAAAGCTTGGGCTGCAGTGACACCTGGAGCAAAAAAGGATGCTAAAACTCTTTCTTCTGTTGACCAAAATGTTGCTTCGTCCCGACAGTCTGGTTTGAATGCATGTGTCATTCTCCTGACTCTGTGGTGTTGCTTATGCATCTGGAGAATCATAGAAGTGTTTGGCGTAAGCAATGTTAATCGACCCAATGTGCATGGCCCTCCTTCTATCTTTGAGGGAATTCCGGCCCAAGCTCGATCACCACAAATTAAAAATACTCCGTAAGGCAATGCTATGGGATTATGGGATGACAGAGATATGTTGGGACTTGTATAGTTGCACCATTGAGTGTCATTTCTATAAATGGCCAATGTAGCGTTAACATTTATCGGGTATACCATACTGACACCTTTTCGTCCAGGTCTGGCACAATATACACTTGTCCAATTGAAATAGATGCACCAATCCGCTTTTAAGGAACCCAATATCTCAAGTTCCTGAGGCTCCAAAGAAGCTATAGGAAAATGGGGCATCACTTGATCCCATTGATCAGCATAAAGATTTGTGTCATTTGATTTACAATTATCTGCCGACTGTGGACAGGGCAGCTCATCCAAAGGCACTCCCACTAAACATGTAGAAAAGGGGTTACCGGGTGAGGATAATGCCAAACATATTGATTCCTGTCCTGTTTTGTTTGCTAAGGTTACCCAGATGTTTTCCTTGGGCTGCGGGGGTATCCAATAAGTGCTAATAACAGCAGGAAATTGCAATGCTACAAAAAACCATATTAGGCTAAACATTGTGGCCTTTCTTGTTAAATTTCTTTTTATCTTTTTGCTTATGCCTCTCGGCTGCTATCTGTCTAAATCTGCGGCAAAGCTCTTCCCAGTCCTGCGGTTTCATTGCCCACTGCCGAGGGATTTTACAGACAACATCACACTGCTTCCGTAATACTTGGGAAGTACTAAGAGCCTTAGCTCTCCATGTCAGATGCCCAAGTTCCCACTGAGCATATGCTAAGGCCTGTTGTTCTGTACTTTCAAATAATTGAACAGCTAGAGGAAATGGCAACCCAGTGCTTGACTCTAGAGTTTGCTGAACGTTTTCATTCCTCCATTTCCCTCTACAGGAAGCACACCACAGCTCTCCCCTGGTCCGCGTCTGATGGACCCATCTATCCCCCCCGCAACCCCCACAATGTATTAGTAACCAAGCACAATGATTACGGTCCCAACAGTTCAAGCATGCACGAAGTCTCAATTCTCCAGTGTTATAACTAGCTAAGCAAGCAAGCAAGTATGCCAGTTGTCGTCGGGTCCATACATCCACCTGGGCTGGACTAAAGACAGTCTGCAAAAAGGATCGATGTGGCTGAATCAGTATCTTCAGATGCAGCTGTATGTTCCTGATGGTCTCCACCTTGAGGCGGGCTCGCTGGTTTAACCCAGCAAGCAGGAATCCACTCGGAGCCTGTGGGGGTAGAGATACAAAGGTAACCCCTACCGCAGTAAAGCACTTTAGCCGGGCCTTTCCACACTCCTGTCTTAAGGCATTTATAATTAATCCACATCTCAGCCTGTTCATCCTTTTCTGTAATGGACCTGTCGGTGCGATGAGACACAGCTGCTGGAAATTCTGATGATCCAAAAATACAAAGATAATTTAAAACAAACAATGTTTTAGACAGCCTTTCCTGTACATCCAAAATATCTTTGAACTTCTCCAGATATCTTTTGAGTGTACCATTTGCTCTTTCCACTATAGCCTGTCCTCGAGGGTTGTGGGGCATCCCTGTCACATGTTTAATTCCCCATTGTTGTAGGAATCTCTGGACTCTCTGACCAGTATAGGAAGGTCCATTATCCGTTTTTACCTGATTGCAAACCCCCATTACAGCAAAACAGCTAGTTAGGTGTCTGATTACGTGAGATCCCTTTTCCCCTGGTTGGGCAGTAGCCCAAACAAAGTTACTGTATGTGTCAATAGTGACATGCAAGTATTTCAGATGACCAAAGTTAGGCACATGAGTGACATCCATCTGCCAAATGTCATTGACTGCTGTCCCCCGAGGGTTGACCCCTATACCTAAACCCACACCATTGTTATGATTTGCACAAATAGGGCAACTCCTGACAATAGCTGTGGCGTCTGCATGTGAGATCTGAAACTGTTTTTGCAAGCCCTTAGCGTTCTGATGGAACATGGAGTGGGCCTCTCTAGCCAGGGTGAACTGGGACATTGGTACCGTAACTGCAGTGGATACCAGTTTATCTGCCCTTTGATTTCCTTCCCCCTGACCAGTGTCCCATTGGTGGCTTCTGATGTGAGTAATAGAATAGGGCTCAGTCCTATTTCTCAAGGCACGCCTCAATTGTAAAAACAGTTCATACAGTCTCTTGTTCTGAACCTCCTTAATGGTGGCATCCTCGATTCTTGACACAACACCTACCACATAAAGTGAATCCGATACTACATTTAAGGGTTCACTTATGTGAGTCACTGCCCATACTACAGCTAAAAGCTCCAAGGTTTGTAAACTATCCTCAGGCTCTGCTTCCAGGATTTGCTGATGCCATTCTTTTCCTTTCTTCCAGACTACAGCCGCTCTGCGTGTCTTCTTTCCCGCATCGGTGAAGGCTGTTATGGCATTGGGAATAGGCTTTTCTTTCCTCATTGGTTTGCTGATCCAGCTCCATTCACCAATCCACTGTAACATCCTGGGCACAAGAGACACTGTCTCTATTTGTGCTCCTGAGGCCAGCAATGCTTCAGCCAGGTCAACAGAATTTAAGAGATACCAGTCCAGTGTGGCTTTTTCCATGGGCAGGTTAATTGTCGCTGGTTCCAGACCGTTGATCTCCATTACACGCATACGCCCCTTCTTAATCACTGCTGCCAAGTTTTCAATTTTTGTGGTTATTGTTTTCCGTTTCTGTAAAGGCGGTGAGATCCATTCCAGTACTCTCTCCCCCGTTTTCTTTTGAGGTTGGGTAACTGCTCCTAAGAGATGCATGTCAGCGTGCCAGATAGTGAGATGTAAGGGCAATTCAGGATCCATTCGTGACACAAAGCCTTTTAAAACACAGTCCATAATGTGCTGCAAGGTTTCCTGTTGTTTTTCGGTAAGTGTCACAGGAGTGCAGGGATCAGTGCCCTTTAGCAAGGGCTACAGGTCCTCCAACAGGTTGTTGGGAATGCCTGTGACAGGCTTTAACCACTGCAAGTCACCCAAGAGTTTCTGAGCCTCATGTAATGTGGTGATTGTAGTACTAATTAATAGCTTCTGGGGTTTAATCTTTTGTTCAGTAATCATCCAACCCAGATATTTCGAAGGTGCAGTCCTTTGTACTTTTTTCAGGAGCAACGATGAGGGAGAATTCTGCTAATGTTGTTACAATGTCCTCTATTTGCTCATCTGTGAATGGTACCTCCTGAGAAAACAGAATATCATCCATATAATGATAAATGATAGTTCTGGGCATCTTTTGTCGTAGTGGCTGTAGTGCAGTGTCAACATAAAGCTGACATAAGGTGGGTGAATTACGCATTCCTTGTGGCAGAACAGTCCATTCGAACCTTTTATCAGGTTCTCCTCTATTAATTGCAGGCAAGGTAAAAGCAAACCGTTTAGTGTCTTGTGGGTGCAAGGCAATGGTAAAAAAGGAATCCTTTAAATCAATGATAAGGATGGGCCAATTCTCCGGAAGCATAGAGGGGTTAGGAAGTCCTGGTTGCAGTGCCCCCATGGGTTCCATTTGACAATTGACAGCTCTCAAGTCATGTAATAGCCGATATTTTCCAGATTTCTTTTTTATCACAAATATTGGAGTGTTCCAAGGGCTGGTAGACAGTTTCAAGTGTCCTTGTGCATACTGCTCCTGGACTAACTGATGAGCTTGCTCAAGACTTTCCCGTTTTAGCGGCCATTGCTTAACCACGACAGGTTCCTCGGTAGTCCAAGTAAGTGGTAGCGGGAAAGTCCAAGCAATGGCCATTACCCTAAGGGTGCTCATTGGTGAGGACGAGGCCCAGTTGAGACAGGACGTCCCGGCCGATTAAGCATGCCACTGTAGGAGGAAGTGGAGCAATAGAAAATGATGCTGCAGCCTGCTTGCCATCTATTTCCACCTTGAGTACGGGTGTGCGATTTGCCAGTGTCATTCCACCGATCCCTGTCACTGTGATAGCAGAGGGCTGCACTGGCCAGTCCGAGGGCCTCACTCCAGGGGCGATAATGCAGGTGTCGGCCCCCGTATCCAACAATCCGATCAATGTAATGCTCCGATTCTGAAAAGAAAGTCGACATGGCCTTTTTGGACGAGTTGTCAAATCAATAGTGAGCAAGGTTAACCCTCCAGTTGAGCCAAAGCTTCCCTGCCGTCTGGGATCTTTTTTAAGGGTATCAATCCCTTTGTCATCTGTGGAAGCGGTATTAATTGAGCTAGCCGTTGTCCTTCTGAGACTTTTTCTGGGGGGTAGGGGGTGTGGACCATGATCATAATTTCGCCCTCGTAGTCCAAATCTATTATACCCGGTATTACAAATAGTCCCAACATGCTTGCAGACGATCGGCCTAAGAGTAGTCCCCCGACTGGTTGTCCATTTATTAGGATAGGCCAAATTAGTCCTGTGGGGATTTTTTGTGGTTGACTGGTCATAATTGTAAAGTCTATGAGGCTGCCACGTCCAGGCCGAGGCTTCCCCTGGTGGCTGGTTGTAATGCTGTTCAGTCCTGATGGCACTGGGTCAGCTGCAATATTGTTGTCCTCCACGCGGCAGCTTGCTTGCCGCTGCCTTCTCGAGTGTCTCCATTTTTCCTCTGGAGCAGGCCTTGTGTTGTTGGTGGCTATATTGGATTAGCATTTTTAACATGCGAAAAAACAGACTCCTTCGCCCCACCACGCGGCAATCCAAAGCCTCCGCAGCGGAAACATTACACGGCTATTTGTGGTGAGCAAGGGCGCGAGTGTCTCCCCACGACACTTGGTGCAAGTAGCTGCCAAGACCTAAGTTTTCGCGGCTTTTACTGCTCCTGTAATACTTGCCTGCTCTTGTAACCCTCCTCTACTCTCTGCTATATAGCATCCATCTAAAAATAGCCTGAGAATCCCTCATGTGGAAAGGGGAGGCGTGCCTTCTCTAACAAGTCGGGATGTCCAGTCCTGCATGAATATTAAATAAGGGTCCAGTTAAGTGGAATTACTAATTTGTAATAATCATTGTAGTAAGGTCCCTTGCATATAATTCATTCTCCACACCTGTAGCTTATTGTTATAGTTTTACAGGCCTAGTGGACTCTCCCTCCCCTGTGTTATCCCCATGTATAATGGCGTATCCCCTGCAATTTTTTAATTTTCTCCATGGCTCTCTTTGTCTCCCTTACCTCCACGCCCCGCCGGGCTGCCTATGGTCCACAGCTGCAGGCCTTTCCCCAGCGTAGCCTCCGCGTGTCAGTATTCATCCCCTGGGACATCCCTTGGGTCAGTGCCCTGGTTACATGATTCCTTGACAATCTTTAAGAGCAGAAATTCTTTTCTTACGCATACTGGCATAATGTAGCTTATATCGCAGCAGGGGGTTTTGTTGTGCCAGCTCTTTTGCGGTGGGTTTGTTTGTGGGAGGTTTTTTTTGTGTGGTTTGTGTGTGGTTGGGGTTTTGGGCTGCAGTTTTCGCCTTGGGGTGTGGTCCGCTTTGCCCTGTGGGAGAACAACAAAGAGGGTTGGACCTTTGCGTTGGCCTTCCGATGTATCGCTAAGGTTCGTGTCGTTTGCGCTCTCCTGTCCCAAGGGGGTGGAGAGGAGGCCGCGTTGGGAGGTGGCGCGCCGCCGCCCTGCCTGGCAGGATTTAGGTTTGTTAACGGCAAGGGCGGGTTGAGTACTGAGCATTTTTCCATTCTGCTTGGATTCTCAATCCTATGCCTTTTGTCGTGTTGCGATCTTTCACCTCTCTGTGCATCTCCTCTCGATTTTTTTTCTGCCCTTGACTCATTAGAGACCGTATTCAATTCGTGTCTTATTTACGTACAGCTTTTCCCTACAAGTCGTTAACTCCATTTCTTGTTTGGCGGATTTATGCATTTCCTTCTTAATATCTATCTTCGCAGATTCGTTTATCCTCTCGGGGGTGCTTCGTGCACTTCCAGATCATGGGATAGCAGTGATGAGTGAGTTACAAAGAAGTCGTAAGGAGGTACGCAATTCTAAGGAGCGAGGGAAGTTTGCTCTTGGCTTAAGTCGCTAGCGTTTTCTTTCGTCCTTGAATTGGGACTCCTTTTTCTTTAGAAATTCTGGTGATAAATCATATGTGTGTCTCTGTTGCTTGCCTGTCTCATGTACGAAGCATCGAGGCCGCGTTGGCATTGCCCCTGCCAGGGGTTGCAGGCATTTGTATATCGGTTTCTTGGTGAGTGCCCACCGTGTGGGTCAACTGGCAGGGACGTCGGAGGCCCTTTTCTTGTTTGTGCGTGCTCTGTTATTCGGCTTCTTGGCGTAGTTGCTGCAGAGCGGCTCGTACCGGTTCAACTGCAGCCTCCAACAATTGGAGGTGTTCAGCGTGTGGCTCCTTCTTCGTTTTGTCTTTCTGGCCAGCAGTGAGAATGGGAAGGGTGGTTCGAAGATTCTGGACGTCGGTCAGGGTTCTATCCATTGGGTGGGATTGAGTACGAGCCGGTGGTCGGGGGAGACGAAGGTACTGATGCTGGTTTCTTGATGTTGTTGACTGTGATCTAATTCAAGCCTGCGATTTATTTGATTTTCAGATGTTTATTGCTTAACAATTTATTTATCAGAGCGAGAATTAGTTTGGTCATCACTGTTGCAAAAGTTATAGTCTTCAGCAGGTGTGCTAGCTTTATAGGATTGACGTATTTGCAGTTAGCCTGCCAGTTTGCAACTTCTCTTAAGTCTTTTTGGTATCTTTTCTCCTATTCTACGCATTGTGGAGTTACTCGCACTTCCCCGTTGCTATTGCAACGATTCTTGGCTGCGAGAATGGGCATGTGTTTTTTCTTGTCGATAGGCATATGTAGTCCCTTTAGACGAGCTTCTGCGCTACACCGGATGTTTGTTGGGATGATTATGATGGCGCTTTGCTTATGCTAGTTGGTGCCCTATTTTGCATTGCTAGATTAGTCCGTTGTTCACAGCGGACTATGTGTAAGTGTGAGAGACGTGTCTGCTTGAAGCGAGAGTGTCAAGCACTGCATTTGCGGTGTTTTTCTATGACTTCTCAAAAGAGGTCCCAGAGTACGGGCGGGCGTAAGCCCCACCCTGGCAAGGCACAGTCCTGGTCCCGTGCCCTTCTTGCTCAGGTTGGGCTCGTTTGTCCAGGCCCGGGATGTGGGATGTTGCAGAGTGGCGAGAGGGGGGCGTATATGCTCGAGGTATTGTGGGGCGGCCCTGCATTCAGTTGGCCTGCTGAGTCGAGGATCAAGATGGGCAGGAGGCCCAATTCTTCTGGGCCAGGGTGTTCATCATATTGTCTTGCCTCCTCCGTGCTGCTAAGTGAGCCCGCTCAGGGGTTCCGCATCAGTCGCATGGGCCCTGAGTGCGTGTCAGGAAGTGTGTGGCGGCTTCTTTACAGGGAGTCCTGTGATTCAGTCTTGCTGCCATGGTGTTTCTGCCTTGTGGTGCTCTTTGTCCAGCCATCGCAGTCGATTAGGTTTCTTAGTTTCGGTGTCATTATGGGTGGGCGACGTTTCGTTTTTCATCTTTGGTCCCGTCGAGGTGCGGTTCGTCATCCCCTTTTTGTCTGGCCGTGTTGTCCAGCCGTGGCTGGGCGCTCTCTTCCTTTGCTGCAGGCTCTGCTGATTTCGCGCCTGCCTTCTGCCTGGTGCACTACACTTGAAGTCTGTGGCTTCATACCTTTTGAGAGAGGGTGTAATATCAAGTTTTTTACTGGTGCCTGGTGAACGTGTAGCCAGAGAGAACAAGCGATGCATGGGGTCTAGGCCTTTCCGTCAGATAGGATGGTTGTGAAAGGTAATGGAAGACCTGCTGGCTGGAAGGGTTGCGAAGGTGAGCAAGGAGCATATAGAGAGTAATGAATCTGCGAATTCCGGGTTGGTTTTTACAGAATATTGGGTGTATAAGTTCTAATGGACCGATTTAGTGACTGTTCTATAAGGTCATTACTCACTTGTTAGATATGCAGCTATTGCTTTTCTCGCATCATGGTTATGGAGGTATTTCCTTGAATCGCGTTATGCTCTGTTTAAAATGATGCTAACCGTTTTTCTTGAATTGTCCAAATTAGTGTTAAGCACTGTCTAATGCGTGTCGGAGTATTGTTTTGGTAGCATGGCTGATCAGCAGAGAGCTCACGAGCTATCCAAGAGGTTTGGGCAGTCTTGTGGGTATCTTTGTCTTTTGAACCTTCGGAAAAAAGTGGTTCATGTGATGCGAACGTTTGAACTCTCCTAAGAGCAAGGTCTTGTGAGGTCGATAGTAGGGCCCTTCAGTGGGAATTCCGTGAAGGTGAGAGACTCATTGTTGACTGAGCGACACACTCTGAGTGAATTGATGGACATGGGTACAGGTGAATGGGCCTGCGAGATAATCAAATGTCTGGGCAGAACGCGGGTAGCAAGGGGAGTTGGAGGTATTTGAGCTATGACTATGGAACTAAAGGCCCATTGTGAAGCTGGTATTGCCGAAACGTCTCAGTACCCATCTGCTGGAATAGTGCGAAATTGTCATTGTGAATATTGTAAAAGTCATTGTGACACAGCAAGGGCGTCAATGAACTGTCTAACGGGTCTAGTTCGTGGACCTCTGTAGGGTGTGCGCTTCTATATCTAGAGCCAAGGGAGAGGCCTTTTGGACAGCTGTGGCCTCCATGGAACCAGCCTGGTCCATATTGGGGTGTGACTGCGGGTCACATGGAGCAAGGGCCATGTAGTACACTGAGTGTAGATTGCTGCGGTCATGGGGAATGAAAGGGGTGTAGCCGTGTATGCTATCCGTCTTGCGGTGTTTGGTGTTCCGTGGGGCTCTTCGTGGTTAACTCGGTCCAGATGGGGACCTTACAGGGTACGACTGTGGTTTCTGCCGAATGGGGAACAGGATGGGGTCCCAATTCTGATTGCTTGCTTTATACCTTTCTATGGATGATAGCGAAGGGGTGGCTCACTATGGGACACTGTTTTTTTGCAGCGGCGCTGTTTGGGTTGAATAGGAGGTCAAGTCTTCTGTGACATGGTGGTGGTCGTGTCCCGCTTTCAGGACGATAGGGTCGTTAGTGGCATCATGTCTGTCGAGTGGTCGCAGTGGTAACACTTGGGGAGAGCCATTATATGCGAGACCCTGGTTGTGAACCGATGTGACAGCGGCACTCCGCCTAAGGGTTGCTCATGTGTAACATCACTGCAGGAGCCTTGTATAGATGTCATAGGGGGCCATTTGTGACGGCGCTCGGTGGCTGCGATTTTTCTTTGAGTTATGGATGCTGGGTTGATGGTGGAGATGTTATATCAAGTTCATTTTAGTGTACACGGGAGATGAGTATCTTGAAGAGGCTCTATTTGGTCTGCACAAGGAACCAGAGGAGAGCCCTTTAGGTATCTACAGGTGGTCAATCCATGGAGCTCAAGGGACATGGCCGCTTGGGGACATCAAGGCGTCCCGTGGTGGTATGAACGAAGGAGACCAAATTATTACAAATGGGGTAGTGTGAATCTAGAATGGAGCTATTGCTTGTGCCTTCTTCTTGGGCTGGTGCCTCTATAGAAGACTAAGGGTCTATCAAGATGTGACTTCTCTGGGGCTTGTTCCTAAGGTGACCAAGGGGACATACCTATTAGCGCAGAAACCAAAGAGTTATCGGAGTTGGTGACACTATGGGCTTCAATGGAACCACAGATCCGTGGTGACACCTGCATGGCCGCATGAGAACCATAGATGGCCATTTTTTACAACTTGGAAGCTTTGAAAACCAATGGGTTTTCACCAATGTGGCATCCCATGGAACAAGGAGGTCCATTGTGACACACAGCCCATGGAAGGCAAGGAGTCTATTTGTGTACTATGAAGCGCCCTGTGGGCCAAAGGGAAGGTTCTGCGCACTGACTGGGCGGCAACCGGTTGATCAAAGGAGACAAATGTAACACTACAGGGCCATTGGCACTAAGCCATTTTCACGAGAACAATAGTGCTCGTCGGAACCAAGGCCATGGGTGACATGCAGGGCCCTCAGGAATCCCTGGAGACCATTGTGACACCTTTAGGCCTTCATTGAAACAAGGGTGAGTTGGTATTCTGGCCGTCAACCCGAAAGATTGGGTATAGACTCTGAAAGGGCAGAGGCCTCATGGAAGCAATGTGGGAGGTGTGTATACTGTGGCACGATACGAAGCCCAGTGGGATAGCAAGGGGACCCGGTTTGGCGGGGTGAACAGCCTGGGCCTCATGCAGTCAAGGAGCCATTGTGCCTGGAGGAGCTCAATAGAACCAAGCTCAATAGGACCACTGTGACACTGTGGGTATATCTGAATCATGGAGACCATTCCTACACCTGTAGGCTGAGAGACAATGAGGGAGCCATGGTGTCATTGTGTGCCGTTCCAGTGGAACCCACACAAACCATTTTGACATGCTATCCCAGTACCTATTGGAAATTGGAAGTGGCTAGGTGATTCCAGAAGGGCTCCCGTGGATGCAAGAAGAGAGGAACAGGTCTGGATGTGGCCAAGCTGATGAGACTCAACTGGACTTGCATGGTGAGAAGTTCGTCTTGTCATGCACCCCTGAAACACTGGGTGGGGCTCTGGATTGTCCTTTCTATGAAATAGAACCGATCCTCCTGCCCAGGCCGAGCACAGCCAAAGATTGGTACTTCTCCAAAAGTCAATGTATGCAAGGTGTCCTCCAGAAGACAAAAAGCTGTAGGACAGACAGGCCGGCCTCACCTTTGCCTCTTGGTTGTTGCCTCTAATGCTCCTACGAAATACCGGAGGCTCTGTGCTTCCTTGTTTTGGGGAAGGAAGTGGCTTCTCATTGCAGGTTGCTCATGGTCTGAAATTGGGATTCCGCCCTACACAATCCCATATATCTGAGATAGGTAAAGTCCTAGATGTTATTCATTGCTTCCCAGATGAAAACTGCAGGACTGATCTCTGCTGTCTTTGGCCTTGGCATCTGTGTGGCAAGCCATTACATCAGCCAGAAAGAGCAGCTGGGACCTAAGCTTTTCCTTCCCAGTGAGACCATGGTGACACTCAGGGGCTTCATGAATCTCAGAGGCCTGTACACTGGTCGGGAATCCGGAACCACAAGGGATCACTGTGGACCCTTTGGGGATGCAATGGGCCCCAAGGGGCCAGTGTGAAGCAGCAGGGGCCTTTGGTGGAACCGAAGAAGCCGATTTGTTGCATGTCAGGGCCTGGTCGGAACCAAAGGTGCCATTGTGATCCTCACAGGTCACCATGGATCCTGGAAAAATTGTGACATTGCAAGGTGCCCCCAGTTGAATCATGGAGATCAGGGTGACCACTACAGGTATGCAACAGCAAAAAATGTTTTTGCTAAAAAGATATTATCTTATGCTCCTCCAGTGTTATACCTTAAACAAATTTTATCATCTCCCTAACATCTGGGATCCAATGTCACCTTAAGAAGCAAACATAAGGAAATGAATCCAGCAGGGAATTCTTTGTCTGGCTGCTTCCCGTCTGTCTGAAATGCTTCCTCTGGCGGCTGGAGGTGCATGCCCAAGCATTGGGAGGGATCAATAAAGGGGTCTACAAGCTTCAGCTTCACATTGTTAGAAGCTTATGGACCTGGGGGTGCTTCTTCTTGTGCCCCTGCACGCTCACCAGGCTTTACAGGCTGTGGGATGGAACCTGGGATGGTTTCTCTGTCCAGGTTCTCTTCAGCCCAGTCCAGCTCTCCAAGTCTCTGCTCAGCTCGCCTGAGCTCTCGGCACTATCAAGGGCCTCTCTTCCCAGCACCAGCCTCTACCGCCTCGGCCCCATCGCTCTTTGCTACAGGCCAGGCTGCTCCTGGGCATGGCCCGACCGGCCTCTAGCCCTTGTCAAGGGGCAACAGCAGAGCTGCAGCTCAGTAACAGGACTTCAGGTCCCTCAGCCATGGGCCAAAGGGTGCCTTGGGCAAAGGAAAAGAGGCTCGCTG
>JAJEOU010001723.1:282476-304068 GCA_021534815.1 Acrocephalus arundinaceus | reverse complement strand
AGCTCTATTGCTGCCTTGGATCAAATATCACATAAAGCACACAGGAAAACCAGGCAGAGAATCTTTTGACTTTCTAGTGTCCCTTTCTAGTAGGCTTGACAATTTCTGTCTTAGAACGACAGAGCACTGTGGAAAAATACTTTAAAGAGTCACTTTTCATGACCTTTTGGAAAAGCAAGGCTAGAATTCTTTTCCTACCTGCTGGTTGGAGGCTGGGGGCTGCTGCTCCCCGTGGAGCTGCTGGAAGCTGCAGGGCTGGAACCTGAGCACCTCCCGGTCGAGCGGAGGCAGCTGCTCCCCGTACAGCTCCTGGAAGCGGCTGGGGGGCCCTCCCGTCCGAGCGCCACAGCCGCTCGCCTTGGAACCCGAGGACGTGGCAGGGCGGGATCCCGGGCACCTCCCGCTGGGCGGGCAGCGGCCGCTCTGCGTAGAGCTCCTGGAAGCGGCTCGGCCCTCCCGCCGGGCCGGCCCCGGCCGGTCCCTGTGCAGCAGGTGGAAGCTGCAGGGCGGGCGCCGGGCCAGCGGCGGCCGCTCCCTGGGCGGCTGCTGGAAGCGGCCGGGCCGGGGCCGGCGCAGCTCCCGCCCGTCCGGCAGCTCCCGCTCCCTGTGCAGCAGGAGGAAGCCGCTGGGCGGGCACCCGGGCGGCAGCGGCGGCCGCTCCCTGGGCAGCGCCTTGAAGCGACCGCGCCTGCGCCGCCCGTCCGGCAGCGGCCGCGCCCCGGGGAGCTGCTGGGAGCCGCTCCCGCCCCGCCTGCGCCCCTCCCGCCCCGCCGCCAGCCGCTGCCTGCTGGCCGCGCTCCGGCGCCGGATGCGGAGCAGGAGTTCGGGGCGGTCACGGCAAAACCAGGGGCTCCTGTAATGGAGCCAGGCCCCGGCATCGCCCGGCGCAGCCGCGCCAGCCCGGCCCGGCACCTTTCGGAAGCCGTAGCGGTTCAGCTGGCGCACAAAACTGCTGAACTGCGTGGCCCTGAAGGTGTGCGGGGCCGGGCCCTGAGCGCCGCCCGGGCTGAGCAGCTCCCGCTCGAAGAGGGAGCGGTCTATGAGCAGCCCCCGGGCCTGGCTGTCCCAGCGCACAGAGCGGACGCGGGGGCTGTTCACCAGGCTCCACAGCTTCGCTGGGAAGGCTCGGGCGCTGAGCCCGTCAGGCAGCGGCACCTCCGCCATGGCGTCGATCGCCGCCTGTGCCACAACGGCCAGAGCGCAACGGCCGCGGCTGCGCCGGCGGCGCGCGGCCTGAGGGGGGCGCTGCGCTCGGCCCCGCGCGCGCCCGGCGCGGCCCCGGCGCGGGCCGGACTCGGCGGGGACGAGCGCCCAGAGCCGGGGCCGCGGGCACAGCGCGGGCACGGCGGCTCCCGGGGCTGGCCGGGCACGGCAGGGCAGGGCCAGGGGCAAACCCTTGCTTGCTCTGCCTGCCTGCACGCATCCTGCCTTTGCTTTGCAGCACAGCCCCAAAGCACCAAGGCAAGGTAACAGAAAAGCTGCTTCCCAGGCAGTCGGCCTCCAGCAGCTGTTGATGCATGGGCTTATTCCTCCCCGGGCACAAGACTTCTCATTTCCATTTGTTGAACTTCATCCGATTTCCCTCAGGCCAATTCTTTAGCCTGCCAAGGTCCCTCTGAATGGCACAAGCAGTTGGTGTAGCAGCTGCTCCTGCCACTTTTGTGTTGTCTGCAAACTTGCTGAGGCTAAACTGCTCCTCCAGCCCAGCCATTCATGAAGACTTTAAAGAGCATCTCCCCGCTATCAGCCCCTGGGGGTCAGAGCACAAGGACTTACCTCCAGCTCTACTTTGTGCCACTGATGACAATCCTCTGGGCCCAACCACCCATCCATTTTTCAGTCCTCCTCCCGGGCATATGGACAGTTTGTATTTAAGGATGTTGTAGGAGACAGTCTCCAAGGTTTGGTAAAGCTGGGGTAGACATCATCCATTGCTCTACCCATGTGCTGTCAAGTTGGCTGTCCTGTCACAGATTCACACCCAGTTGCTCCCAGTTTCCCCCAACATTGTCCCAGCTGTTCCCAGTGTTGTCCCCTGCAGTATCGTTCCAGACACTCCCAGTATATCCCAGTTGCCCCAGCATGCTCATTCCCAGTCACCCAGAGTCCCCAGTATGGTTCCAGTTGCCCCCAGCATGATCTTACTCATTCCCAGTATATCCCAGTTACCTCCAGCAGACACCAGTCATTCCCAGTCACTCCCAGTAGCCCTCAGTGTGGTCCCAGTTGCTCCCAGTATTTCCATGTCCATGCTCCAAGTGCTGCTGCCAGCCCTGATCTGTGGGGATGGGAATGTCCCGCTCCCTTCCCGGGGCAGGGTCACACCTGGGCCAGGTGTGCAGGGCAGGACCTTGCCCTGAGCCCGAGCCCTGTCCCACCTGCAGGATCTGCTTCCCCTGGGGCTCTTCCTGCTGCGGCCCCAAGCCCAGCTTGGTGCTGAACAAAGGGGCTGGGGCGGGGTCATCCCCCGGCGGGGGCTGTGCACCCCCTCTGCCCCCTCCCCAAATTCCCTCCTGGGGGCAGCAGGAGCTGGGCCAGGAGCCCTGTGGGGAGGGAAAAGGGGTAACACCGGGATGGGGGGGGTCACACACGGTCTGGGGGGCACACACGGCCCCTGGGGATCCCCCATCACCTTCTCCTGCAGTGCCAGGAGGAGGAACCCAAACATGGAGCCCCCAAACACCGGCAGCATCTTTGGGGCTGGGTCTGGTGGCAGCTTTGGGAGTCTGGGGGAGTCACAACTGCCCCAAAACCTCCTCCCAGCCCCAACCACTCCCAGACCCTCAACCAACCCAAGCTCCTGCCCAGGACACCCCAACCATCCCTGCAACAGAAATGGCCCCAAAACCACAAAACCCCCTTCCCATCTCCCCCAAGCTCACCCAAATTCCCTCCAAGCCCACAGCCCTGCCAGATCCCCAAAGCTCCTCACAACCCCCCCAGAAGGCCCCAATCCCCTCCCAGCCCACAAATCCCCAGGAAACAAAAGCCTTCTCAGTCCCTCCAGGAGTCCCTAAAACCTTTCCCAGCCCCAGAGCACTGACCAGGAGAGTTTGGTGCACAGGAAATCCACAGCCAGGAGCAGCTCGGGAACTTCAGCAGTGGTTTGGGCACTTGGGGGGGACACCCCAGATGGGGAGACCCAGGCCAAAGACTGGGACAGACAACCGGAATTCCTGGAGAACAGAGGGGCTCAGGTGGACACATTCTGCTGCAACAACTACGAGATCATGGCCATGTCCCTTGGCTTGGCTGGTCCCAGAACACCTAACCCCCCGAATATTCCCCTGAACCCCACATGACACTCAAATCCCAGTAAAATGATTCAGCTTTAGATCTCTTTGCTTCATTTCTTTATTTTTACCCCAGTTGTGGGTGTTTTGAAGGGATAAATATGGTAATTTTTCAGGTGGGAAAAGATCTTCAAGATGCTTGATGCCACATGAAGAAAAACTGGAAAGAGAAGATGAAATTTTTTGGGCGTAACGTCAACAAATCAGCTCTTCCAATGAATTCCAGTGTTGATCAAAGTCTTGATGGATGTTCCTGTCCCAGAATTCTTCCAGGTGTCTATGGGGAGCCAGGAGGACATGGAGACCACCAGCCAGGTGTCTTCCCAACATGGATCACTGGGAATGTGGGTCACCAGGGCTCTGCCCAATGTGGGTCCTCCAATGGGGGATGGAGTTGGAGCAGAGCATGAAGCTCTTCCCACAGTTGGGGCACTCGCAGGGCTTCCCTTACTGGTGCCTCTGTTGGTGTCTGGTCAAGTGAGAGCTCCTGGAAAAGCTCTTCCCACACTGGGGACACTCGTGGGGCCTCTCCCCAGTGTGGATGCGCCGGTGCCTGACGAGGGTGGAGTTGTGCTTGAAGCCCTTCCTGCAGTCAGGGCAGCAGAAGGAAATTTAGGGGAGGATGTTCCACAAAGAGGCTGTGGACATTGTGGCTGGAAAGCAGGGAATGGAGAGTGTAGCACTAAGAAGGTTCCCTTAGTGCACATAACTGCACTTCCATGATGAGGACAAAACTTTCCTAAGCTGAACATTCCATCTCAAACCCATCCAATTTTAGGCAGGAATGCCAGGAAAAGGACTTCACTCCTGCATGCATTAATGGGTGCTGGAGTGCAGAGTGCACCCTGTGAACTCCCAGGGATTGCAGGCTGCACTGCGGGCTGCCAGGAAACACTTGCCAGGCATTACAGAGGTTGTACTCTGTTCAAACTAATGGCAACTGCAGAGGATTCTTTCAAAGTCTCACTCTGTCCATTGCACAGGCACTGCTCCTGCCAGCATGTAGAGGTCAGGAACAGGGACAGTGCAGGTGACAGGGACGCTGGGCAGGCAGTGAGTGCTGTGCCAGCACGGCCAGAATGGTGCAAGAGGCAGCGCCAAACAGGCTGAGGCACCCAGAGCAACCCCCTCTGTGCAAGCCTCAGGGTGAGCACACAGCTTCAAGAAGGTCATGTGCTCATCCCACAGAGCCTTCTCTGCAAATATGGGGTAACCCTGTCAGCTTCCTGCTTGATTTGAGAGCAGAAAGAGAAATTGTTCTCTCCTTTTGCCCATCTCAGCTGCACAGAGGGGAGGGTGGGATGCCATCTCTCCATCTGTGCAGGTGTTCAAGCTAAGCCAGCCAGTCTGTAGGGTTTTAATGCAAATAAACCAGGACCAAGAACTACAACCAACAAGAAAAACCCACACCATATCTGCATTCCAAACACCCATTTGAAGACAAAGATTCAGCTTGTATTATCACTTTCTTCAAGAGGCTGTGCTCATGATTATACTGGGGTTTTTCTCTAGGCAAAAATCATTTGCACCAAATAGTCCAGTGTTTTTCAGCAGAAAATGGCAATTTTGAACCACCTCAGTACAAAATAGATTTCTATGAAATAACTGCAATGCAATAAATCACAGGCTTCTGGGTGACAACTGTGGGTACTTAAGCTTTGCAACATCAACAAGGAATGAGAACCATCCATTCAAAAAGGGATAAATAGATGTAGGCTGTTCCAACATGGAATCAAAAGCCAGTTCCACCTCTGGCTTGGCAGGGCTGTGGGAGAGGGATGGGGGCGTGGCACTCCTGACACTTTAGAGCATGCTTGGAGTATGTTTCCCCAGGGGAAGAATCAAGGATCAAAACTCTGAAGGACTGAATAGGAGAAGACTGCATCCAAAGAGACAAGAGACAGGCAATTGACTGAAACCATCCAGACCATTCCTGAAGGGCAGAGCCTCCTCAGGAACCTCATTTCACTGCATTCTCTTCACATCCAAGCTGGGCACGAGAACCTGTGGGTGCCCAGGGCCCCAGGATTCCATGGCTCGAGGAATCCATGTGTGGAATCCATGGCTCTGTGACCCCACAGCCGGACTCCAGGGCTGTCTCCCGGGCAGCCAGAGAATGTTGGTGCCAGCGGGAGGGGCGGCAGTGCAGGCACAGCAACAGCTGAGAGGAAACTGCTGCTGCACCTGCAACTGCTCTACCTGCTGCTGGTGCTGGCACTGCTGCTGCTGGTGCTGGCACTGCTGGTGCTGCTGGCGCTGGCACTGCTGCTGCTGCTGCTGGCACTGTTGCTGCTGGCACTGCTGCTGCTGCTGCTGGCAGTGCCGTGGGGTGGCCGAGCAGCAGCACCTGCAGCCCTGCAGCCTGTGAGGCGCTGGCAGCTCAGGGCAGAGCCCACTGACCCAGCTGGGATCGCACTTGAGGACGGACACGGAGAAGGGAATCTGTGCCCACGCAGTGCTCAGAGCAGGTCTGAGGCAGAGAGGGAGGGCAGATGAATCCCCTGCCCACGGCTGCCAAGGGAAAGCCTTTGGGAGGGCAAGGGGGCCTTGACCTGACAGCCAGCCCTTCAAGGACCCAGCTGCCAGCTCCGGCTCAGCCCACACTGAGTGGGATTCCACCAGGCCTTGGCTCAAGACAGTGAGTCATTAACCAATATGTTAATGGGCCAAGAATCTCTAACCAGTTAAAGTTAGGAAGTGGTATGTTTTTTAAGATGCTGGCAGGCTGCACAGTGGTAGTCCTCTAGAGATATGACAGCCCTGTACAAGGGTCCTTGCCCTTATTTATTTCCCGAAGTCTTACTATACATATGCAAAACCCCAGCATGTCCCATCCCTGCTCTATTAAAATGAGGCTCTTAGTCCTTCATGTGTGTGCAGTTCTTCTCTTGAATTGGGTCGCTGGTCTCGAATTGGGTCAGTGGTCTTGAAGGATTAAGTAAGGAATGTCTTCATCAGGTCTCTGTGACCCTCTGGCAAATCCAATGTCCCTGCTTCGTGATTGATTGATATAAAGTCCAGGTGCTGGTCATTGTTCTTACTGGTTTCAATCTGTTCTTATAATGGTTCACTCACTCCATTTCCTTCCTTACACAATACTAGAATGAGCTCATCATGGCAAATAATACCTCAATTAGCTCTAGTTTAAGCATCTGATAATCCTTAACTTGTTTTCTTATCTTACTTACATCCTGATCAATATGAATTTCTCCTAACCCTTAGCTAAAATCTCAACTCTTTAAAATCATGATTCATTTCCCCACCGCTTCTTCAAGGTTTGTAAATTCTTTTACTAACATATAGATTCTTCTTCATCTAGCCCAGCTGTGCGATAGGTGTCCCTTAAAACCACAGCATATGCTCTTGATATTGAAGTTAAAGCTGCTACTGACTGCAGCATTCTCTAATTCCAAACAAGTATTATAACAGACAAAATCAAACTTGTATCAACTAAAATGAGCAAAACAATAATTGGATGAACCAAATAATTGAGTAAGCCGGTCGCTGTTGGTGACCACCCAAAAAGCACATCCCACCAATGATGGGATGGGCCTTCTTCTGACCTTTTAAATACTCTCTGTATAGTCCCTGTGTCATGGTGTATTGTAATCAATGTTCTCTTTCCTTCATCTTTAATTTCTTTAAGAATTTCCTTGAATTCATTCTGTTTCAATAGTTGTGCAACCAAAGTTAAGTTCATCCCTATAGGCACAGGTGATATTTCTTGCACAGTAGTCAAGTTCACCTTTGTATGTTGGTGCGATACCATAGGTGCCTGACAGGAAAAATCACATCCTTCAATTTTGACAAAGTTACAAATGCACCAGTTAAATTGAGTTTCATTCACAGTGACCTCATCCACCATTAGAGTGGGGCATGCTGTCCTGAGGCAGGCACAGCCTTGTCCTGTATACACAAGCAGGATTGTCTGGTTAAAGGCGTGCATTTCAAAGTGACAAATGCTTTGCGCTGTATCCAAACAAGTGTCTTTATCATCACCTACATTGCCCTCGCATATAAACCCCAATTGTTCCCTCATTGGAACAGGGTTCTGATTTAATGGTTCATCACCTTCCTTCAACTTTCTGTGCCCACATTCTGTGTTCAGAAGGATAGAGTATGGTCCCCTCATGATTTAGCCCTAAAGCAACAATTGGATGTATCAAGCTCACTGATGCATCATCTATAGTTAAACAAAAGCTTTTACCATACTTGTAGTGGGATTAAAAGTAAAATGAACTGGAATCCACTAGGATTGAAGTTCTTTTTCTAAATCCAAGGCATTATCCCAAACAACTTTACAAATATTATCAGGGAATGTGCCTTCTCCCCTGTGCGTAATGACTGAGGCAGCCACTGATTGCATCTATAACTGTGCCTGTGTACAGCCAAGAGCCAAAGAAATGTTCTCACTAGCTGTGCCTAAGGTGTTAATTATCAATTCATGATCCCGCTCTTCTATATTTTCCCATTCTGGTAATATTTTGGACAACTTCCACTGGCTGGTACCTAATGCCAATAAGGAAGATTGTAAAGGTTGTTGCAATTTAACCATATCACTGTCAATGACTGTCACTTTGCTCATTAATGCCTCTGAATCCATGGTGTTTAGAAGCCCTAGCCCTGTTCTCAATAACCCAGTGAGGTCTCTCTTCTGTCTGGACATGTAAGGCACACGCTTCTGCAGCCAGGTGGTCTAATCCATAAAAGAGATCTTTAAAAATGGAGCACACTCGGGTCGAATGGCAGAGGCATTCACTTGCATTGCCATCTCTACCCGTTTTAATGCCCACTTTGGATTAACTAGCAATTTTTGAATTCCTGTCTTCTTAAGAGCAAATGGCCCAATTTTGGTAATTATGGGAGCTATGGGTTCTAAGTGATTTGAGTAGCTGTGGTTTCTCTTAGTGTTGGCATTGGTGGAGTTATCTTAACCTCATCTTTTCAGGGATCAGTACAAATTTGAGTTATGTTACAGTCAATCTTAAAATCCTTAATTGCACAACCTTCTATTTTGAGCCTAAATTTGGAACAGTTGGTTAAACATTTGTCACAGCATTCAGGGCCAATTTGAGTAGGTTTCATTGGTCCTTGATGAGATTCATCGACTCCATCCTGGACAAACACATATTCACATCCCCAAACATTTCTTCCTTCCCGCACACAGCTGCATTTGTAACTTTTAACACCTGGCTCAGAGACTCACAGGAGTCAAAATCATAAGCTTTCCCTTGGCACTCATCTATACCAGTCCCATTATATACAAGTGGTGCTGCATTAGCTGTGGCTGTAGGCATGGTCACAAATGCCACAACTCTCCAGGCTGTATCTGCCTGATTATCCATTACAACTACAAGCCTTTCTATTCTTTGGAGAGTTGTTAAACTCTACCTATCATTTCACCCACACTCTATTTATTTTCCCAAGAAAGTTTTAATTTCAGTTCATTGTCACCCGGTATAAATTTCCAGAGTCCCTCAGGAGCCTTCTTCACTCAGGAGTGATGGATCCAGGTGCTTTGTTCCTTGGTTTTGATTGCAGTAGAGGTGGTGAGGAGCACCTGGAATGGTCCCTCCCACTGTGGTTCCAGAGTCTTTTCTGCAAAAGACTTAACATACACATAATCCCCAGGCTGCACATCATGCACTGGCTCATCTAATTCTCTGCTTCGAGCCCCAGCCACATGTTTCTCAATTTCCCTAAGTTGTTTGTTTAGGGCCTTCTATATCTGTGTAGGGTTTCTTCCCCTACTTGAGTGGGTGTTGTCCCTTCTTGAATTCCGTATGGCCTTCCATACAATATTCAAAGGGACTTAGTTTTTCTTTTATTCTTGCCTTGGTCCAAATTGGTAATAATGCAAATGGAAGAGCCTGAGGCCAAGCTAACTTTGCCTCTCGTCACAGTCTTAGAATTTGCTGCTTAATCCAATGATTCATTTTCTCTACTTGGCCGCTTGACTGAGGATGATGTGGAGTGTGAAGTTCCCAGTCTATGCCCAAAGGGAGGCTAAGTTGCTGCCCAATTTTTGAAATAAAATGTGGCTCTCTATCTGAGGACATTGTGGCTGGAACTCCAAAACACAGTATTATTTCCTGTACCAATGCTTTGGTTACCTCCTGCACTTTGGCAGTTCTGGTAGGGAAAGCTTCTGGCCACCCTGAAAAGGTATCTGTTAACACCAATAGGTATCGATACCCTCCTCTCCTGGGTAGTTCTGAAAAATCAATTTGCCATTGCTGCCCAGGCCCATATCCTTTCCTAATCTGCCCAAGCTTTGGTTTAGGAATATTTTTGGGATTAGTTTGGAGGCAAAGGCTACATTGGCGAGTCACCTGAATTACTGTACTTGGCCAATTTCTGGCTATGATTCTATCTTTCAAATAATTGTACCAGCATCTATTCCCCAATGTTTCTCATGTTCCTCTTTCACTAATGACCACAGCATGTAAGAGGGGATCACAAGCCTTCCTTTCCCTTCATTTGTAATAGCCCACCCCTCCTGGTTATAACTTCCATTCTCCTTTTCAATACGTCTCTTGTCCTTTTTATTATACCTTGGCTTACCTTCAATGGAAATTTGTCCATCTGGAATTAAGGCTGCCTCCATTGTTTCAGTAATTACCTCACCTTTAGCTGCTTCTTTTGCCTTTCTGTCTGTGAAATGTGGGGTTGTGTAGCTGTGCTTGTGAAATGTGTGGAAAGAGCCAAAGGACAGTTCTAAAAAATGAATTTTAATGAACAAATGGAAAAAGCATGGAAAGAAGCTTTTGGACAAATATTTTGCTTGCTTATAAGTGAACAATGTGAGCTTAAAAGTTTTTCACAATATCAGTATTAAGGGTTTTTTATTAGCATGAGTTTTTTAGGCTTTTAATATGTCGGATAGAATGATGCAGAAATATTAATATTTTCTTTGAAAATAAAATTGTTATAAGCTTTAAGCTGCTTTGTAATAAGAGGTTTTGAACTATAGCTTTCGAATATATATCTAGAAGGAATTGTAATCACCTGAATAAAAGAAGGAAGTGAGCTTATCCCAAGCTAAAAATTGATGATCCTGAGAAGGAAAACTGGACAATCCTGGAAAGGGAAGATAGACCACCATCTGGAAAACTGGACATGGCCATCACTGATTTATGGTCCTGAGAAGGAAAGCTGGACCTCACCATCACTGATGTTTGTTTCTGAAAAAGGGAAGCTGGACATCACCTCACTCATTTACAACCCTAGGGTACAGAGATTCCACATCACCAATAGGAACTAATTACAATGGGGTACAGAACCTGGACTTAACAAATACTAACTAGGGGGAAGTCACAAAAAAACCTGCTGGCAAATGCTTATGAAGATGCTCAAAAATACCAGCAAAAATTATCCATTGGTGTTCAGTTGGAGCGGAAACCCCCACTGCACCCAGCACGCTGCTTTGCTCACATTTTACCATTTTTATTATTGAATTAATTAATTGATTGTTGCCTGAGATATTGGCTGAGTCAAGCTCTTTATTCCTTACAGCCCCCAGGCCCCAACCGGGCACGGGGCTCTCCAGCCGCTCTGGCACTGATGATGGCCCGAAGGAAAGGGAGAGCACAGGAGAGAGCGAGAGCAGGAGATCGGGAATCAGGGATTGCAGTTCCAGCGCCCAGTCCCGCTCCGCCGGGCCGGGACCGCTCCCGCAGGAGAAAATGGATCCGCGGATCGCGGGGCTTCCCCCGCCCTGCGCCGCCGGGATCTGCCCGGCCACTGGTGACGTCACTAACGACTCGGGCTGCCACTGGCGGGCAGCAAAGAGCGGCGCCAATGGCGGGGCCGGAGGCGGCTCTGGGGGCGGGGCCGGGGCTGTGGGCGGGGCCGCAGCGGAGCAGCGCCATGGCTCCAGCGCCGGGGCTGGGGGCGCTCCTGGTGCCCCGGGGGGCGGTGAGAGGTGAGGGGGACCCCCGGCCCCGGGACTCCTTGATCGCCCATTCCGGAGCACCGAGAGGCCCCCGAACCCCCATTTCTGGGCTCCGCGATCCCCCAAACCCCCATTCCCGGGCATGGGTTCCACCCTGCAGCCCCTTATCCGGTACCAACAACCCCTGCACCCTTTCTCGGCCATCCCGCCTCTCCCTGCCCCCAGAGCTCCTTTTTCCTTGACCCAGAGACCCCCTGGACCCCTATTCCTGCCCTTCCCAGCACCCAGCCCCTCCTTCCTCATCCCCCCACAGGGATTCCTGGGAGTCCCCCCGTGTCCCCTCCCCCAGGACTTTGGGGGTCCCCCTTTAAATGAATAGAACCAAAGAGACTCCAAGTTAATCCCTGTTATGCATTATATATGTTGTATGTTGCATTGTTATGCTGTTTGCTGTTATAGTTGAAGTTATAATGTCACATTCCTGTTATTTCAAGTTGTCTGTGCCAGCACTGTACCCTGTGTTCCAAGTTGTATGTTCCCCTTCTCCCCAAACCCCGGGTTTCCCCTTTCCATCGGGTTAAGCCTTCGCCGCTCCCCGCCTGCTCGTCGGGCCACGAGACCCCGCCCCAATATGGAAATCGAGTGGATCCCCTTAACGATCAGAAGCCCATTTAGCAGCAAATGGTCCCTAGAACAACGAGCCCACCCAAAACCGAGACCTATGGAAGACACTGCTGTGGGAAGAGAACATCCAGCTACCTGAGGAGGGTCTCCAACTTGTTGAAGTGTTCTCGCTGACCTAAATGGTGACCGAAGAGAGAGACACCCCTAGACCGAGCCAAGCAGACTTGAGTTCTGGGAATACCTCCCTGAGGCTGGAATTCCCGACACTGCAGCCAGCGAGAGGAGGCGAGAAGAGCTGCAGTATTGAATAACAACCTCCTCAGCGGTGCCCGAGGGAGCGGCGGCGGCGGCGGCGGCGGCGGCGGCGGCGGCGGCGGCGGCGGCGGCGGCGGCGGCGGCGGCGGACCCCACCCACACCCACCTAAAAGAGCTCAATAAAGGCACAAAAGGAGTTAAAACCAATCTCCTGCCCTTTTTGTTTATTTCACCCCTGACCTGTCCGTGCCTCTCCCCCATTTCTACCCCCCTGTGATGGTGGGGGTGGGGGCTCAGTGCTGGTGCCCCCCTGCCTGCAGCAGATGCAGCAGTGAGGGGAGTTCAGGGGTATCCCTGAGCATTCGGGGTCCCCTGGGATTTGGGGTGACCCCCTGGGGCCCCCAGGATCTCTCTGAACACGCTGACACTGCCCGTGCACAGTGAGAAGGGTCAGACCTGTCACGGGGTACCCAGCTCTGTCACCGGCATGGCCCAGGTACCCCCAAAACCTCCTGGGAACCCCCAAACCCCCCGGGACACCCCAACCTCCTCAGGATCCCAAAAACATCCCTAGACCTTCCAAAAATGCTCCGAGACCGCAACACCCCCAACAGAGCTCCCCAAAACCCTCTGAGGACATCAAAATTCCCACGGGACCTCCCAACACCCCTGTCAGAACCCCTTGACAAGGTTTATACCTGGCACGGGGTCCCCATTTCTGTCACTGGCAGGTACCCCAAAACAGCCTTGGGTTCCCCTTGGGATTGCCTAATCCCCCCCTTCAGGACTCCTGAAAATCCCCTCAGGAACTCCCAAAAATCCACTGTGACCCCTAAAACCCTCGGGATACACAAAACCTCCCTGAGAACCCCTCATGCATGTTTATACCCAGCACGGGGTGTCCATCACCATCACTGGCATCACTCGAAACCCCCAAACCCTCCCAGGACCCCCAAACCCCACCTGGCACCCCCAAACGCCCCAGGGCTCCGTGCTGGAATAAACGGGAGTGGTGTTGCTCTTTTAAGGGCAGTTATAGTGGGACCCAAAAGGAGCAGGGGCTCTTAAAGTGGGGATGGTAGAGAGAACCCCAAAATTCCACCCTGGGGGGCCAAACATCCCCCACAGGGGCTTGTACTGGGGGTCTCCCTAAAAATGTCACTTAAAGCCATTGTGATCCCCCCTTGAAAGGGGCTTGTGGGGCTGCAGCTTCACAAACATCCTAAAATGGGGAGGAAAAACACCCTTGTAGAGGCGGGATCCCTCCAAAAACCCTTAAATAGAGAAAAACTCCTCTTCAAAGGGGCCAGAAGACCCTTAAAAGCCCTCAAAGAGGGACAAGATCCCCTCCTCTGCTGGGGCCTCTCTGAGCTGGGAACTCTCCCGTTGGCTGCCCTCGGGGGAGCCCCGAACGACGATGGGTCCTGGGCTGAGCCCCCCACTCAGCCGGGGGTGCAGAGGGAACTGGGGGGGCTGGGAGGGGGCTCGGGGGTCCTGGGGTGAACTGGGGGACCCTCAGTGGGTCCCAGATCCCCCTGTGCCCCCTCTCCCACCCCTTTCCTGCTGTCCTCCCCAAACTTACGCTCCACTCAGCTTGATCTGGGGCTGACCCAGCCCTTTCCCATGGTGTCCTGGCTGGGAGGAGGAGGAGGAAAAGGAGGGACAGAGAAGGAGGAAGAGAAGGAGCAGGAGGAGGAGGAGCTGGAGCAGGCAGAGGAGGCCCCACGTGCTTTAACCACTCTCTGTATCTGCAGCTCCTTCAGCCGGACACCATCACCCCCATCCCACAGGTGCCTGGGGAGGGGGAGCTCGCCAAAAATATCCTGGGGGATATCCCTGGATTTGGGATTTTTTGGGGGAAATATTTGGAGCTTGCAGGGCTCCAAAGCTGAGCTGTAGATGCCCCTCGGGTGGATATTGGAGAGTCCCCAGGAGGTATATTTGGGGGGTTCCGGTCGTGGCAGAGCCCCAGTGGGGGGCTGGGGGTGCTGTCCCTCCATGGTCGAGGTTGGGCTTCCCGGGCTGGTGCCATGTGGGGACCGCGCAGGACCGGCAAGGGGTGGGGGGACACCGGGATGGGGAGCCCTGGGGGAGCCGTGGCTTCCCTGAGTGGGACCCCCAAGAGAGAGGAGACCCCCAGAACCCCGAAGTGGGACCCTGAGAGGGGGCACCCCTGGGATTGCCGAGACCCTGGTGGGGGCTGCTGGGGCTGGAGGGACAGGATGCCAGGAAAGGGGTTTGGGGGTGCCAAGGCTGGAAGTGGCTGCTCCCAGTATGAGCTCAGTTGCTGCCCCCCCCCCCCCCCCCGTGTGGTTCTGGTTTCCTCAGCATTCCCAGTATGAGCCCAGTCACTGGCAGTCATTCCTCATTATGATGCAATTTGCCCCCAGCATGGTCCCAGTTTCTCGCAGTTGCACCCACTTTCATCCAGTGGTGTTCCCAGTTCTCCCAGCATGCCCCTTGTACGGTCCCAGTCACCCCAGTATGATGCCAGTCTCTCCCAGCATGTTCCCAGTCATGCCCAGTTGCCCACATGTGTAGACCAGTCACTCCAACCTTCTCACAGCAGTTCCCATCATGGTCCCACTTCTCCCCAGTGTGCTCGTTTGAAAACAAATGAACAGGAGATCTCAGGTAAGAGCTGTTCCATGACTCATTTCTCATAACTCTGGGGGATATCTTCTGTTAATGGGCCAGCTGTTAAAACCAGGTGGGGCAGTGTTCTTTATCTCTTCTATGACCCACCCTCCCTCCAGGGAGATACCTTCTGTTAATGGGCCATTGTGTCTCACTGCATGACTGATAAAATTCCATCATCCCATTGTGAGATGCTCCACCCAGGGGGAGGAGCCAAGCATTCCTACCTGGGTATAATCTGAGATTTAACACAACAGAAGCAGCCTGTTTCCACTGGATTCCCAGAGGAACACCAGACCCATCTACACCACCACTGGACCTTCAGAGAAAATCCACACCCTTCTACGGATCATTGCTTCAACTAAACTGGATCTGTGACTCCAGGAGGACTGCAGCCACGATTTGATTGGACTGCTACCAACACCCTGCCTAACCGGGCATCAGGTTGTATTCTGACTCTGTCAGCATTTTTTGGGGGTTTTTTTACTAGTGCATTTTAAATTTTCCTACTAAAGAACTGTTATTCCTATTTCCATATCTTTGTTTGAGAACCTGTTAATTTCAAAATTATAATTCACAGAGAGGGGTTTATATTTTCAATTTCAAGGGAGGCTCCTGCCTTCCTTAGCAGACACCTGCCTTTCCAACTCAAGAAAGTTAAGCTTGGCCCAGATATCCATAAGTTCCCTGAGATGGGTTTTTGGGAGGATATTTGGAGAAAGAAGAACTCCAAAGTTGAGTGGAAACAGCCCCTTAAAGGGACACTGGGGGTTCCAGTGGCACCTGCTGGCAGAGGCAGCCTGGAGGAGCAGAGCCCTATGTTCCCAGAGAGGGAAGAGTGCCACATTTTGTGGGACCCTTAAGAGCCTGGGGAGGGGCAGGGGGACTCTTTGGACCCCCTGCACCCCGAAGCAGAGAACGAGGGGAGAAGGGACCCTGGGACCCCCAAAATCACCCAGCATGACAAAGTGAGGAGGTGGAAAAAGGGGGAGCTTTTCAGATTCCTGTGACTCCCAGCAGCCTGGGAATGACAGGGAAAGTGTAGATGAGAGACCCCCAGCAGCTGGGACAGGGGGAATCCCTGAACACCAAAAGGGAGAGACCCAGAAACAGGGAAGTCCTGGGAGGCATTTTCAGGGCTAAATCGTAGTGTGTGGGAGGTTTTTATGGACCCGTAATTTCCCAGTGACTTTTAGAGATGGACTTGAGCTGGCGGACCTTCCAAACTCAACATGTTCATCTCTTGTTTTGCCCCAAACTAGGATTTCCCGTTCCCAAAACTTGGCTGGATGGAGAAGGAGACTGCAAGGAAGAGGAAGATTTCCCAGGACAGCCAGGCAGGTGAGGAGGAAGTCACTGCCCCTTTCCCCCTCTCTCCTGCTCCATCTCCCAGCCCAGCAGGGCCCCTGGCTGCAGGACAACTCCTGCAGGGATTCACTGGGGGGATCTCATTTGCCTTCCCTCTGGCACAGAGGAAATTCCATCCTCTCCTTGTCCTTCCTCTTCCAGACAAGGAGCTGAGGATGGAGATCATGGAGGAAAAATCCCCACAGTAGAACCTCGTGGAAGAGGCTTTTTGAGTGGCTCCACGGTTGCAGAAATCCAATGGAGAGGAAAAGCCCCAGAGATCCTGCATGCAGAGGGGCTCCAAACCCATCCCAGGGTGCTCTGAAGAGGAAAGACCCAACCTGTGCCAGGAAGGTGTTTTCCCATCTGGGCACCCAAATTCCCGTTTTGAACCCAATTTCTATTTTTTCATCCCACAATTTTCCCTCCTGGACCCAAGTTTCCCTTTTTGGCCCTTCACCTTGCCCCAAATGTTCTTGGGCACCCAAATTTCCTTTTTTTGGTCCCAAATTTTTCCATTTTTTACATCCAATTCTCCTTCCTGGACTCAATTCCTCTTTGGGATCGCAAATTCCCATCTGAACACGCCAAATTTCCTTTTTTGGTCAAAAAATTTTGCCTTTGGTACAAATTTTTCTTTTTTCATCCCAAATTCTCCCCTTTTTCATCCCAAATTTCCTTTTTGGTCCCAAATTTCCCTTTTCCAATCCCAAATTCTCCCTTTTTCATTCCCAAATTTCTTTTTTTTGTCCCAAATTTCGCTTTTTTCACCCCAAATTTCGCTTTTTTCACCCCAAATTTCCCTTTTTCATCCAAATCTCCCCCTTTTTGACGCGAAATTTCCCTTTTTTTTCCCCCAAAATTCCCCCCTGGATCCCATTGGATCCCCTGCTCTGCTTTGGGGGTACTCCCCCTCCTTCCGGGAACTTATACATTTCCCATTCGCCCTTTCCTGACTCCGGGTTCAAACCCGCCCCTCCCGTTTATTCGAGGCGACTTCCGGCTGCGAGTCCAGCCGAACGCCTGCAATGTTTCCTGCAGTGCTACACGACCGAGCGCGGGGAGCGCGTTTACACCCTGCGGGTACGAGGGCTTCGGGGGATTTTTGGGGAGTTTGGGATATTTTTATGTTGGGGATTTGGGGAATGGGTTTGGGGCGATCCGCGGTGTTGGGTGTCCGGGGTGCGGTTTGGGAGCGATAACAGGCGAGTTCGGCTGTCCTGAGGATGGAGGGCGGGGATCAAGGGAATATTTGGGAAGAATTTTGGGTGCTGGTCGATGCTTCGGCTGTTATAATAATGAGCTTGACTTCGGCCAATGTATCAAGCAGCAATCAAATTTATTAATTAATAACAGATGGTAAGTGTGAGCAAAAGCAAGCGCTGGTACAGTGGGCGGTTTCCCCTCCAACTGTTGATTTCTGCCTGGTATTTATTAGAATTTCCATAAGCACTGCTCAGTCAATTTTTTTCTAGTTTTCCTCCTAATTTATATTTTTGAATCTAATTTCTATAACCCATTGTGTGGGCAATTTCCTATGGTGAATGTTAAATTTCTGTACTTCCAAAGGTAGAAATCAGTGAGGTCAGAAATAACATCTTCGTGGTGATCGAGATTTCTCAGGAGCTCATAAATCAGTGATGGTGACATCCAGATTTCCCTTCTTCGAAGAAAACACCAGAGATGGAGAAGATTCAGCTTTTTTTTTCCTTTTTATGACTATAAATCGTTTTTGTTGGTGAGGTCCAGCTTCATCTCCTCTTCCCAGGATCCTTATTTTAATTGGGATTCTCCCTTCTATTTTGGGTCGATTACAATTCCTTTATATATATATATGCTAAAGCTATAGATTCCAAACCTATTAAAAAACCTCTTAGGCTCACATGATCACTTATACAGCAAGGCAAAATATTAGTTCAAAGCCCCTTCCATGCCTTTTTCTCCATTTTGTTCATTAAACAGATGTTTTATAATTATTTTATGGCATTCCCCACCAGAATGTGTCCCCGGATGGGATCCCCCGACACGCTCGGCCCATCCGCGCTCGTTTCTCCCCCCGATGATAAATTCTCCCGGCACCCGTTGGCTTTGAAGCGGCGTTTTTTGGGGTCCTGTTAACCCAGCGAGGCCGACCGTGCTGTGACTGAACCCAGAATCCCCCCGGAATAGAGCCAAATCCTCGGAGTGACGAACGGCCGCCAAAAAAATTCCCCAAAAGGACAGCAAGAGGGAGGAGAAATCAAATCAAACGTGGAACGAACTGAACGGGATGAAAAGGAGATTTCAAAGAGAAGAATTTTAAATATTAAGGATTTGAGCGCTCGAGGGTCTCTGAGTTTTAGTGTCTAAATAATCGGCGGTTTTTGTCGTGTTTTTTGGGAGAATTTCCGGCGTCTGGAGGAACACTCGGCGAGGGAGCCGGGTGGGCGCTTGAGGGGCGCGGGGGATGAATGGGAGTTGTAGGCGCGGGTAATGCACAGTTAACGGGGCCCGCGGGGCATGATGGGGAGGTGGAGGCTCTGCTGTAATGGCACCTAATGCTACCAAGGCGCCATGGCGGGCAAATGAGGGGCCTTGCTTTAATAGCGCTCGAATGCGGCCGCGGGGCATGGTGGGGATGAGGCGCTGCTGTAATGGCAACCTAAATGCTACCGGCGGCCAAATGGGCGGGAAATGGAGGGGCTGCTTTAATAGCGCTCAATGCGGCCGCGGGGCAATGGCGGGAGATGGAGGCGCTGCTGTATGGCCGCGCTTAAAGGGGCCGCGGAGCAATGCTGGGAGCTGTAGTCCCGGAGGGTCGCTGGAGACGGAGTGCTGAAAGGGCCGGGCAGTGAAATTGTGGGGGTTCCGTGGGAGGCTCCTTTGGGGTCGGGAAGCCCTGTGGGGCTCTTGAGGAGCTTGATTTGGTCCCTTTGGGGGCGCAGGGGGTGGCGGGATTGGTAGGGCCAGGAATGGGTTGTTGAGGGCGCTCTGGGACCGCGGGGGATGATGGTGAGTTGTAGGACGGGGATAACGCGGTTTAACGGAGCCGCGGAGCATCACGGGATAGTGAAGGCGCTGTCTGCAAGGTCTCCGTGCGGGCCGCGAGGCATGCTGGAGCTGTAGTCCCCGTGATGTCGCTGTACGGGAGTGCTAAACAAGGGCCGGCGCGGAAATTGTGGGGTTCTGGGGGGGCTTCCCTTGGGGTCGGGAAGCCGTTGAGGAGTGATTTGGGTCCTTTGGGGCGCAAACGTGGCGGGATTTTTTGGGCAAGGACTGGGTTGTGAGGGCGCCCTGGGACGCGGGGGATGATGGGAAGTTGTAGGCGTGGGTATCTACACGTTTAACGGTGTGGCGGGAGCATCACGGGAGAATGGAGTCGCTGCTTTAATGGCGCTCAATGCCGCCGCGGGGCAATGACGGGACATGGAGGCTCTGCTGTAATGGCGCGCTGTGCGGGCCGCCGAGGCATGCTGGGAGCTGTATCCGGAGGTCGCCTGTGACGGTGCTTAAAAGGGCCGGGCGGGAAATTGTGGGGGTTTCCTGGGGGGCTTCCTTTGGGGTCGGGAAGCTCTTGGGGAGCTGATTTGGTCCCTTTGGGGGCAGGACGTGGCGGGAGTTGTAGGGCCACCGACCGGGTTGGTGAGGGCGCTCTGGGACCAGGGGGGATGAATGGGAGTTGGGGGCGGGTCTTGTGATCGTTGATGGGGCGCGGGCAATACGGGAGTGTAGTCCCAGCTTCAGGGCGCTCCCTTGCGTGCCCGCGGTGCATGATGGGAGTGTAGTCCCCGAAAAAGTGGCGTGGGGAGACCATCTGGGGGTTTTGGGGCACTTGTGGGTCCGCGGAGGCGTTTGGGGGCTCTCCGAGTGGGCTCGCGAGGCACTCGGGGATCCCAGAGGGTCTGACGGGGCCGCCTGTGAGCAGCACGGAGGCGGGTACGCGGGGCCTGCGGACCCGCGCGGCCTGACGGGACTTGTAGTCTCTGCCTCTGTTAGGTCGCCCATGGGAAGCGCGGGGCCATGACGGGAGCTGTAGGTCCTGGCTCTCATGAAGCCGTTATGGGCGCGCGGGCATGACGGGAACTGTAGGCTAAAAAGCAACAAAATGGGCTCCCCAACTCAGGTCCCCGCCTAAGCCCGTTCCCTGGCGTTGATTGGGACTAAGAGTGGTGATGGCAGGACTCTCAGCCAATAGGAGTTGCCAAAGTAGGGAGCAGCCTCATTAACAACCCTTCCAATCCTCTCCCAGTCCAGCCCAGTTCATCCCCAGTAACAGTCCCGTACCCCAGTATCCTTCCACGGCGTTCCCAGTGGTCCCCCAGTATGTCCCAGTCTGCCCAGTTGTTGCAGTCTGCCCCATTCTCTCCAGTCCACCCCAGTGCCATTCCCAGTATAGTCCCAGTGCCCCTCTGTGTTTTCCCAAGTACTCCCAGTCTGTCCCAGTCCCCCCCAGTATCATCTCCAGTCTGTCCAGTATCCCCTCAGTCTGTTCCCTTACGGCCACGCGACCGCCCTCTCCTTTGGCCACGCCCCCTTTTCCTGCCCCGCCCTCCAGTTCCCCACCCAGTTCAGTTCCCCCGTGGCTGCTCTGGGAAGGTGAGTGGGGCCCCCCAGTCCCTCCCAGTTCATCCCAGTAACCCCCCGTAACCCCCCCAGTCCCTCCCCAGTTCATCCCAAGTAACTCCCCCATAACTCCCAGTCCCCTGCCAGTCCATCCCAGTAACCCCCAGTCCTCCCAGTTCAATCCCATAACTCCCCCAGTCCCTCCCAGTTCATCCCCCATCCCTCCAGTCCACATCCCAGTTCATCCCAGTAACTCCCAGTTCATCCCAGTAACCCCCCAGTGCCCTCCCAGTTCATCCCAGTAACCCCCAGTAACCCCCCCGCTCTCTTCCCGTTCACCCCAGTAACTCCCAGTTCATTCCCACGCTACACCCCATCCCTCCCAGTCCATCCCATTCATCCCAGTACCCGCCCAGGTCCATCTCCAGTCCCCCCAGTTTCTCACAGTTTGCCCAGTCCTCTCCCAGTAGCCCCCAATTCTCCTCCAGTCCCTCCCAGTCATTCCAGTTCCCCCCCAGTTTGTCCCCGACCCGCCCTGCTCAGAATCCCAGTGACTCATCCAGTCCCGCCCGTTTGTGCCAGTCCCCCAGTTTCCCATCCTCCAGTTTTGTCCAGTCCCTTCCCAGTTTGTCCCAGTCCCCTCCCAGTTTACAGTCCCTCCAGTTTCCGCCCTCCAGCCCATCCCAGTTCCTTCCCAATCCCTCCCAGTTTCCCCCTCTCCCTCCCAGTCAGTTCAGTTCCCACCAGTTCCCTCCCAGTCCGCCCCAGTTTGTCCCAGTCCCGCCTGCTCAGAGAAATTCCGGTGGCTCATCCGCGTCCCTCGCCAGTTTGGCCCAGTCCCCCTCCAGTTCCCCAGTCCCTCCCAGTCGGTTCCCAGCATTCCCCCCAGTCCCCAGTCCCTCCCAGTTTCTCCACAATCCCTCCCCAGTCCCCTCCCAGTTCCCCAGTTCCCTCCACCCCAGTTCCCTCTCCATTACTCAACCCTCCCAGTCCCTCCCTA
>JAJEOU010001723.1:223185-282451 GCA_021534815.1 Acrocephalus arundinaceus | reverse complement strand
GGAAATTTGGACTCAAATAGGAAACTTGGCTCCAAAAAGGGAATTTTGGGTCCAGAAAGGGAAATTTGGGCCCCCCAAAAAGGGAATTTGGGTCCATTCCCAAAAATGGGAATTTCTCTCCCGGAAGGGAGAATTTGGGATGAAAAAAGGGAAATTTGGGCTGAAAAAAGGGAAATTTTGGTGCCCAGATGGGAAATTTGGACCCAAAAAGGGAATTTGGGTCCAAGAAGGGAAAATTTGGGCTGAAAAAAGGAAATTTGGGCCCCATAAAGGAATTTGGGATGAAAAAAGGGAAATTTGGACCCAAAGAAGTGGAATTTCGGTGCCCAGATGGGAAATTTGGGGCCAAAAGGGAAATCTGGGTCCAAAAAGGAGAAATTTGGGCCTCATAAAGGGAATTTGGGTCCATTCCCAAAAATGGGAATTTCTTTCCAGGAAGGGAAAATTTGGGACCAAAAAAAGGAAATTTGGGTGCCCAGATGGGAAATTTGGATCCAAAAGGGGAATTTGAGTCCAAGAAGGGAAAATTTGGGGTGAAAAAGGGAAATTTGGGTTCCCAGGTGGGAAATTTGGGGCCAAAATGGGAATTTGGGTTCAGGAAGGGAAAATTCGGGCTGAAAAAAAGGAAAATTTGGGTCCAAAAAAGGGAAATTTGGGCCCCAAAATTGGGAATTTGGGTCCATTCCCAAAAATGGGAATTTCTCTCCAGGAAGGGAAAATTTGGGATGAAAAAATGGAAATTTGGGACCAAAAAAGGGAAAATTTGGGTGCCCAGGTGGGAAATTTGGACCCTAAAAGGGAATATGGGTCCAGGAAGGGAAAATTTGGGCTGAAAAAAAGGAAAATTTGGGTCCAAAAAGGGGAAATTTTGGCCCCCCAAATTGGGAATTTGGGTCCATTCCCAGAAACGGGAATTTGGGTTTAGGAAGGGAAAATTTGGGATTAAAATGGGAGAATTTGGGATGAAAAAGGGAAAATTTGGGAACAAAAAGGCAAAATTTGGGACCAAAAAAGGAAATTTGGGTGTTCAAATGAGAAATTTGGATCCAAAAAGTGAAATTTGGGTCCAGGTAAGGAGAATTGGGGCTGAAAAAAGGGAAATTTGGACCCAAAAAAGGAAATTTAGGCTCAAAAAAGGAAAATTTGGGCCCCAAAAATGGGAATTTGGGTCCATTCCCAAAAATGGGAATTTCTCTCCAGGAAGGGAGAATTTGGGCTGAAAAAATGGAAATTTGGCCCCCATAAACGGAAATTTGGGTGCCCAGATGGGAAATTTGGACCCAAAAAGGGAAAATTTGGGTCCAGGAAGGGAAAATTTGGGGCAAAAAAAAGGAGAATTTGGGTCCATTCTCAAAAATGCGAATTTCTCTCCAGGAAGGGGAAATTTGGGCTGAAAAAATGGAAATTTGGGACCAAAAAAGGAAATTTGGGTGCCCAGATGGGAAATTTGGACTCAAAAGAGGAAATTTGGGTCCAGGAAGGGAAAATTTGGGATGAAAAAAGGAAAATTTGGGACCAAAAAAAGGAAATTTGGGTGCCCAGATGGGAAATTTGGACTCAAAAGGGGAAATTTGGGCCCCATAAAGGGAAATTTGGGCCCCCAAAAAAGGGAATTTGGGTCCATTCCCAAAAATGGGAATTTCTCTCCCGGAAGGGAAAATTTGGGCTGGAAAAAAAGGGAAATTTGGGCTCTAAAAAAGGAAATTTGGGTTCCCAGAAGGGAAATTTGGACCCAAAAAGGGAATTTGGGTTCAGGAAGGGAAAATTTGGGCTGGAAAAAAAAGGAAAATTTGGGTCCAAAAAGGGGAAATTTTGGGCCCCCCCAAAATTGGGAATTTGGGTCCATTCCCAGGAAACGGGAATTTGGGTTTAGGAAAGGGAAAATTTGGGATTAAAATGGGAGAATTTGGGATGAAAAAGGGAAAATTTGGGAACAAAAAGGCAAAATTTGGGACCCAAAAAAGGAAATTTGGGTGTTCAAATGAGAAATTTGGACCCAAAAAGGAAAATTTGGGTCCAGGAAGGGAAATTTGGGCCCCAAAAAGGGAATTTGGGTCCATTCCGAAAAAAAGGAATTTCTCTCCAGGAAGGGAAAATTTGGGATGAAAAAGGGGAAATTTGGGCCCCATAAAGAGAATTTGGGTCCATTCCCAAAAATGGGAATTTGGGTCCAGGAAGGGAAAATTTGGGCTGAAAAAGGGGAAATTTGGGACCAAAAATGGAAATTTGGGATCAAAAGATGAAAATTTGGACCCAAAAGGGGAATTTGGGCGCTGACAGGGAGAATTTCGGCTGAAAAAATGGGAAAATTTGGACCCCAAAAAAGGAAATTTGGGTGCCCAGATGGGAAATTTGGACTCAAAAGGGGAAATTTGGGTCCAGGAAGGGAAAATTTGGGTTTGAAAAAAAGGAAATTGGGGCTCAAAAAAAGGAAATTTGGGTGCCCAGGTGGGAAATTTGGACCCAAAAAGGGAATTTGGGTTCAGGAAGGGAAAATTTGGGCTGAAAAAAAAGGAAAATTTGGGTCCAAAAAGGGGAAATTTGGCCCCCCAAAAAAGGGAATTTGGGTCCATTCCCAAAAATGGGAATTTGGGTTTAGGAAGGGAAAATTTGGGATTAAAATGGGAGAATTTGGGAACAAAAAGGCAAAATTTGGGACCAAAAAAGGAAATTTGGGTGTTCAAATGAGAAATTTGGATCCAAAAAGGGAATTTGGGTCCAGGTAGGGAGAATTTGGGATGAAAAAATGGAAATTTGGACCCAAAGAAGTGGAATTTCGGTGCCCAGATGGGAAAATTTGGGGCCGAAAGGGAAATTTGGGATGAAAAAAGGAAAATCTTAAAGGGAAATTTGGGCCCCCCAAAAAAGAGAATTTGGGTCCATTCCCAAAAATGGGAATTTCTCTCCAGGAAGGGAAAATTTGGGCTGAAAAAATGGAAATTGGGCCCAAAAAAGGGAAATTTGGGTGCCCAGATGGGAAATTTGGACTCAAAAGGGAAATTTGGGTCCAAAAAGGAGAAATTTGGGCCTCATAAAGGGAAATTTGGGCCCCATAAAGGGAATTTGGGTCCATTCCCAAAAATGGGAATTTCTTTCCAGGAAGGGAAAATTTGGGACCAAAAAAAGGAAATTTGGGTGCCCAGATGGGAAATTTGGATCCAAAGGGGAATTTGAGTCCAAGAAGGGAAAATTTGGGGTGAAAAAAGGAAATTTGGGTTCCCAGGTGGAAAATTTGGACCCAAAATGGGAATTTGGGTTCAGGAAGGGAAAATTTGGGCTGAAAAAAAGGAAAATTTGGGTCCACAAAGGGGAAAATTTTGGCCCCAAAAAAGGGAATTTGGGTCCATTCCCAAAAATGGGAATTTGGGTCCAGGAAGGGAAAATTTGGAATGAAAAAATGGAAAATTTGGGCCCAAAAAAGGGGAAATTTAGCCCCAAAATGGGAATTTTAGACCTAAAAAGGGGAATTTGTATCCAGAAAAGGAGAATTTGGAATGAAAAAATGGAAATTTGGGCCCAAAAAAGGAAATTTGGGTGCCCAGATGGGAAATTTGGACCCAAAAAGGGAATTTTGGGTCCAGGGAGGGAAATTTGGGCCCCAAAATTGGGAATTTGGGTCCATTCCCAGAAATGGGAATTTCTCTCTAGGAAGGGAAAATTTGGATGAAAAAGTGGAAATTTGGACCCAAAGAAGTGGAATTTCGGTGCCCAGATGGGAAATTTGGGGCCGAAAGGGAAATTTGGGTCCAAAAAGGAGAAATTTGGGCCTCATAAAGGGAAATTTGGGCCCCAAAAACGGAATTTGGGTCCATTCCCAAAAATGGGAATTTCTCTCCAGGAAGGGAGAATTTGGGATGAAAAAAGGGAAATTTGGGACCAAAAAGGGGAAATTTGAGCTCCAAAAAATGGAAATTTGGGGCCAAACTGGGATTAAAGGAAGCAGGGGCCTTTAATTAAACTCGTGTTAATTAAAATATGATGATCACTTTAATGAGCCCCCCTGACCCGCGGAAAGGCTCCGAACCTCAGAGACAAAGTGAGTTTAAAGCAGGTCTGTAATTTATTCAGCGCTGGTGGGATATTATTAGTCATTATTAGCCATTCAATCCCAATTATTAGTCATTATTTCCCAATTATTAGCAGCAATTTAGCAGTTATTAGCAGTTATTTCCGGATTATTAGCCATTATTTCCCGATTATTAGTTATTCTTTCCCATTATCAGCAGGTATTTCCTGATTATTAGCAGTTATTTCCCGATTATTAGTCATTTTTCCTATTATTAGCAGTTATTTCCCAATTACTTGTCACTATTTCCCAATTATTAGTAATTATTTATCAATTATTAGGTACTATTTTCCCAACTATTAATCATTATTTATCGAATAATAGCAGTTATTTCCCAATTATTAGTCATTATTTATCAATTATTAGTCATTCTTTCCCATTACTACCAGTTATTTCCCAATAATTAGCCATTATTTCCTGATTATTAGTAATTATTTTCTGTTTATTAGCAGTTATTTTCCGAATTTTAGTCGGAAAATAACTTTCCCAATTATTAGCAGTTATTTCCCAATTATTAGTCATTAATTATCAATTATTAGCCATTCTTTCCCATTATTAGCAGTTATTTCCCAATAATTAGGCATTATTTCCCAATTATTAGTCATTAGTTATCAATTATTAGTCATTCTTTCCCATTACTAGTGGTTATTTCTTCGTTATTAGCATTTTTTCCCATTTATTAGCCATCAGTTATCAATTATTAGTAATTCTTTCCCAGTATTAGCAGTTATTTCCTGATTATTAGCAGTTATTTCCCAATTATTATTAATTTTCCCCATTATTAGTCATTATTTATCAATTATTAGCCATTCTTTCCCATTATTAGGGGTTATTTCCCGATTATTAGCAGTTATTTCCCATTTATTAGTCATTCTTTCCCACTATTAATAGTTATTTCTGGATTATTAGCAGTTATTTCTAATTATTAGTGATTCTTTCCCATTATTAGTGGTTATTTCCTGATTATTAGCACTTAGGAAATATTAGGAAATCCCCGATTATGAATCATTAGTTATTAATTATTAGTCAGTATTTCCCAATTATTAGTCAGTATTTCCCATTATTAGTGGTAATTTTTCTATTATCAGTCACTCTTTCTCAATTATTACTCATTATTTATCAATTATTAGTCACTATTTCCCAATTATTAATAATTCTTTCCCTTTACTAGCAGTTATTTCCCAATAATTAACCATTATTTCCTGATTATTAGTCATTATTTTTCGATTATTAGTAATAATTTCCATCTTATTACCAGTTATTTCACAATAAATAGCCATCATTTCCCCAATTATTAGCAGTGATTTCCCAATTATTAGTCATTCTTTCCCATTATTAGTGGTAATTTCCCTATAATTAGCCATTATTTCCTGATTATTAGTCATTATCTATCAACTATTAGTCATAATTTCCATATTATTAGCAGCTATTTCCCAATTATTAGTAATTATTTTCCTTTACTAGTGGTTATTTCCTGATTATGAGTCATCAGTTATCAATTATTAGTCATTCTTTCCCATTATTAATGATTATTTCCCAGTAATTAGTCATTATTTATCAATTATTAGTCATAATTTTTCTATTATTAGCTGTTATTTCCTGATTATTAGCAGTGATTTCCCAATTATTAGTCATTAGTTATCACTTCTTAGCCACTATTTCCCATTATTAGCCACTATTTCCCAATTATTAGTAATTATCTATCAATTATTAGTCACTATTTCCCAACTATTAATCATTATTTATTGATTCATAGCAGTTATTTCCCAATTATTAATCATTAGTTTTCAAGTATTAGCAGATCTTTGCTATTATTAGGAGTTCTTTCCCAATTATTAGTCATTATTTATCAATTATTAGTCATACTTTTCCATTACTAGCAGTTATTTCCCAATAATAAGTTATTTCCTAATTATTAGTCATTATTTTCCAATTATTAGCAGTTATTTCCCAATTATTAGTCATTATTTTCTAATTATTAGCAGTTATTTTGCAATAATTAGCCATTATTTTCCAATTATTAGCCATCAAGGCTGACCAATGGCGTCACACATTACATCACCCCATTGTGTACCCGCTGATAATTGGCCATTGAGGCTGACCAATGACATTGCACATTACATCACTCCATTGTATACCCTCTGATAATTGGCCATTGAGGCTGACCAATGACATTGCACATTACATCACCCCATTGTATACCCTCTGATAATTGGCTGTCAAGGCTGACCAATGACATTGCACATTACATCACTCCATTGTATACCCTCTGATAATTGGCTGTCAAGGCTGACCAATGACATTGCACATTACATCACCCCATTGTATACCTTCTGATAATTGGCTGTCAAGGCTGACCAATGACATGGCAAATTACATCACTCCATTGTAAATCCTCTGATAATTGGCTATCAAGGCTGACCAATCACGTGACACATTATATCACCCCATTGTAAATCCTCTGATAATTGGCCATGAAGGCTGAGAAATCACGTGACACATTACATCATCACACATTACATCATCCCATTGTGAGTTGCTCCACCCACTGTGGGCGGAGCCAAGTTCCTCCCTGGATAACCCCAGGACTCAGGACCAGCCGGGATCCATTTTTCCCACTGGATTTTTTGGGGCTGCTCCCAACACCCTGACCAACATGGGGTCACGCTGTATCCCTGATCCAGGGTTTCACCAGGAATTTTTTCCCTTTTTTTTCTTTTTTTTTTTTGGTTTGTTTTTGGTTTGGTTTTTGGTTTTTTTAATATATTCCTAATAAAGAACCGTTACTCCTATTCCCATATCTTTGCCCAAAAGCCCCGAATTGCAAAATTATAATAATTTGGAGAGGATGGGGATTTACATTTTCTATTCCAAGGGAAGTTTTGACTTTTCCCTGATGGACAATTGTGTTTTCAGACCAAGACAAAATGACAGGAAACCTTCCTAATGAACTGCACCAGAGCAGAGGGAAATCAAGGCAGAGCCATGGCTTGTTAGGGAACCTCCCTAGAATTCAGTCATAATCAAACTCCAAAGTTTCCTGAAGTTTTAATGGGTCCCACTGAGGGACACAACTGCGAAAGTGTCCCCAAGATCCAGTTAGAGCAGGAAATCGGAGGCAGAGATGACAGGTGTGGACAAAGAGAAGTCAGGGACTGCAGCTTTTCCAAAGGACTTTGGGTTTGGCTTTGCCCTGGGAGCCTCTGAGAGGTTTGTGCAATCCTGGCCTCCAATTATCAGCCTTAATTAATCCCTTGAGAGGCTTTGGCCGTAATGACACTCATTAATGCTTTGAGCTATTTCAGTTATTTTAAGGGACTTGGTGTTTCCCTTTTCAAACTGACTCTAGGAGAGGTTTGTGCAATCACGACCCCAATTATCAGCCTTAATTAGTCATGGCCCCAATTATCAGCCTTAATTAGTCACGGCCCCAATTATCTCCTTTAACGAGTCCCTTGGGATTCTCAGTCAGCAAAAACAATCAGTGGGGCTCGTTAATACTTCAGGATACTCAAGGTTTATTAAGGAAAATTTTTGTGACTCTGAGAGGTTTGTGCAATCACGGCTGCTAATTATCAACCTTAATTAGTCCCTTGAGATTTTTTTCTCAGTGACAAAAAGATTTTTTTCTCAATGACAAAAAGATTTTTTTCACAATGACAAAAAGATTTTTTTCTCAATAACAAAAAGATTTTTTTCTCAATGACAAACAGATTTTTTTCTCAGTGGGGCACATTAATGCCTCAAAGTATTCAAGAGTCATTAAAGTCATTTTAAGAGTCATTTTTGACTCTGAATCCCTGAGAGGTTTGTGCAGTCATGGCTGCTAATTATCAGCCTTAATTAGTCCCTTGAGATTTATTTCACAGTGACAAAAAGATTTTTTTCACAGGAACAAAAAGATTTTTTTCTCAATGACAAACAGATTTTTTTCTCAGTGGGGCACATCAATGCCTCAAAGTATTCAAGAGTCATTAAAGTCATTTTAAGAGTAATTTTTGACTCTGAATCCCTGAGAGGTTTGTGCAATCATGGCTGCCAATTAACCGCTGTAATTAGTCCTTTGAGATTTTTTTCACAATGACAAAAAGATTTTTTTCACAGGAACAAAAAGATTTTTTTCTCAATGACAAAAAGATTTTTTCTCAATAACAAAAAGATTTTTTTCTCAATAACAAAAAGATTTTTTTCTCAGTGACAAAAATATTTTTTTCACAATGACAAAAAGATTTTTTTCTCAATGACAAAAAGATTTTTTTCTCAATAACAAAAAGATTTTTTTCTCAGTGACAAAAAGAATTTTTTCACAGTGACAAAAAGATTTTTTTCTCAGTGGGGCTCATTAATGCCTCAAAGTATTCAAGAGTCATTAAAGTCATTTTAAGAGTCATTTTTGACTCTGAATCCCTGAGAGATTTGTGCAGTCATGGCTGCTAATTATCAGCCTTAATTAGTCCCTTGAGATTTATTTCACAGTGACAAAAAGATTTTTTTCACAGTGACAAAAAGATTTTTTTCTCAATGACAAACAGATTTTTTTCTCAGTGGGGCACATCAATGCCTCAAAGTATTCAAGAGTCATTAAAGTCATTTTAAGAGTAATTTTTGACTCTGAATCCCTGAGAGGTTTGTGCAATCATGGCCGCTAATTATCAGCATTAATTAGTCCCTAGAGAGGCTTTGTACTGACACTCAGTGGGGCTCATTGATGCTCCGAGATACTCAAGGGTTTTTAAGGTGCTTTGGTTTCTCCTTCCCACCCTGAGTCTCTGAGAGGTTTTTGGGCAATCCTGGCCTCAAATCCTCTCCTCCAAGGACTCCATGAAAGCTTTGAGACACTTTGGGTTTTTCTTCTGACTTGGACTTGTAGAAAAGTTTGTTCAATCTCCTCTCAGGCCCTGAGGGCTCAGCACCAAATGCACCACGGGGCTCACTGGGATCAAGCAAAACATCAGAAAATTTTAGAAATTTAATAAATGAATAAAAAGAAAATAGACAATTGGGAGAGACAAAAGCAAAATTCAGTTTCTTGGCCTGGCATGGAGTCAAGTAACACACTGTTAACAAAGAGTTTGTTCCTTAAAAGTATCAGCCTGTTGCATATTTTAAAATTCACGTGCATGATTCAAATTAAAAAAAAACCCAAAAAACCATTTTTTTTTGAGTATGAATTTGTTTGTTTAGTTCTAACTCCCCTCCCAACCATTCCATCTTCGGGTGGCTCCGTTCCGTCTGATAACACAGCTCTATAAATTCTTCTCCTGGGGTTCTGGTCACCTTCATTTGGACAAGATACCTGATAACAGAAGTTTAATCATTTTCTTGGTCAGCAATCTTCATGCAGGAAAACAAAAGCCCCCAGTCTTCTAACACTAAGTTACGGTCATAAAAAGTATAAATTCATCACATTTCTAACTTTTATTAATGAAAGAAAGTACAGCACAATCTTCCCACATTCTACACGCAGTGTTCATTTTAATATTTGTGAAAAGCCAATTGTATACTGTGCATTTATAACATTCCCCAAGCCCATCCTGTCTGTCCTCACTCCCCTGGCACCTGCTTTGCTTGGAGAGCTGCCTGCACTCAGGCAAAAAGGGGTTTCTAGTTTTTGAAGCAATGTAAACCTCCTAATTTTCCCCGCTGCAAACAGACCCACTGCTCAAGTGTGTGCCAGCCCAAGGGGCCACCAAAAGCACTGCAGCCCTGCCCTGGGCCAGCACTGAGGGTGGATCATCATCCCAAGCTGCCCTGGGCCACTGCAAGGGGCTGTGCCCATGGACACTGCACTGACCCCACTGCTGGGTTTGGGTGCCCAACGAGGGGAATTGTTTCAAATTGAAAGAGATTTAGGTTTAGATTAGATTACAGGAAAAAATCTTTAATGTGAGAGTGATGAGGCACTGGAAGAGGTTGCCCAGAGAAGCTGTGGGTGTCCCATGCCTGGTGGGACAGGACTTGAGCAAGCTGATCCAGTGAAATGCATCCCAGTGTGGTGAAACTGATCTTTAAGGTCAATTCTCACCCAGCACGCTCTGTGGTGCCACAATTCTATGATCAACCTGTGCTGGCTGCTTTTAATCTCTTCTCATCTATTTTTTTTTTAATTTAGAAATGAATTATGAGTCTATTTGCCCCATCATCTTCCTCGAGACTGAGGTGAGACTGACTCAGGGTGGACCCCTGAATCCACCTCCTTGCCCTTCTTAAAAACCATGTGACATCTGCCTTTTCCAGTTCTGAGGAGCACCCATAGCTGCCATGACATCTCAAAAATGATGCAGTGGGGCACCACAATGTCATCAGCAAGCTTAGATGTTATAAATAAAGAGCTTGACTCGGCCAATATATCAAGCAGCAATCAATTTATTAATTAATCCAGAATGGTAAAGCGTGAGCAAAGCAGCGCTGGGTACAGTGGGGGTTTCCCCTCCAACTGTTGATTTTTGCTGGCATTTATTGAGATTTTCCATAAGCACTTCTCAGCAACATTTTTTTTCCTACTTTCCTCCTAATTTCTATTTTTGAAATCCAATTTCTATACCCATTGTGATCAATTTCTATTGGTACTGTTAAATTTTCTGTGCTTCCAAAGGTATGAAATCAGTGAGGTCAGAAATAACATCTTGTGATGATGAGGTTCTCAGGATCATAAATCAGTGGTGGTGACATCCAGATTTCCTTCTTCAGAAGAAAACACCAGAGATGAGAGATTCAGTCTTCCTTTTTAGGACTATAAATCAGTTTTGTTGGTGAGGTCCAGCTTCCAGGTGCTGGTCTAGCTCTTGTTTTTCCAGGATCATTAATTTTAGTTTGGAATAGCTCACTTCCTTCTATTTGGGTGATTACAATCTTTTCTATATATATATGCTAAAGATATAGTTCAAACCTATTAAAAACCTTTTAGGCTCACATGATTCACTTATAAGCAAACAAAATATTAGTTCAAAAGCCTTTTTCCATAGTTTTTCTGTTTTGTTGATTAAACAAATATTTTTATGATTATCCTATGACCTTTTCCGCACATTTCACAACCATAACTACAAAGGACATCTTTTTCTACCTGACACGAAACACAACCCCACATTTCACATGGGGACCCCGTGCCAGGTATAAACCTTGTCAAGGGTTCTGACAGGGGTGTTGGGAGGTCCCGTGGGAATTTTGATGTCCTGAAAGGGTTTTGGGGGGCTCTGTTGGGGGCGTTGCCATCTTGGAGCTTTTTTGGAAGGTCTAGGGATGTTTTTGGGATCCTGGGGAGGTTGGGGTGTCCCGGGGGGTTTGGGGGTTCCCAGGAGGTTTTGGGGGTACCTGGGCCATGCCGGTGACAGAGCTGGGTACCCCGTGCCAGGTCTGACCCTTCTCACTGTGCACGGGCAGTGTCAGCGTGTTCAGAGAGATCCTGGGGGCCCCAGGGGGTCACCCCAAATCCCAGGGGACCCCGAATGCTCAGGGATACCCCTGAACTCCCCTCACTGCTGCATCTGCTGCAGGCAGGGGGGCACCAGCACTGAGCCCCCACCCCCACCATCACAGGGGGGTAGAAATGGGGGAGAGGCACGGACAGGTCAGGGGTGAAATAAACAAAAAGGGCAGGAGATTGGTTTTAACTCCTTTTGTGCCTTTATTGAGCTCTTTTAGGTGGGTGTGGGTGGGGTCCGCCGCTCCCTCGGGCACCGCTGAGGAGGAGGTTGTTATTCAATACTGCAGCTCTTCTCGCCTCCTCTCGCTGGCTGCAGTGTCGGGAATTCCAGCCTCAGGGAGGTATTCCCAGAACTCAAGTCTGCTTGGCTCGGTCTAGGGGTGTCTCTCTCTTCGGTCACCATTTAGGTCAGCGAGAACACTTCAACAAGTTGGAGACCCTCCTCAGGTAGCTGGATGTTCTCTTCCCACAGCAGTGTCTTCCATAGGTCTCGGTTTTGGGTGGGCTCGTTGTTCTAGGGACCATTTGCTGCTAAATGGGCTTCTGATCGTTAAGGGGATCCACTCGATTTCCATATTGGGGCGGGGTCTCGTGGCCCGACGAGCAGGCGGGGAGCGGCGAAGGCTTAACCCGATGGAAAGGGGAAACCCGGGGTTTGGGGAGAAGGGGAACATACAACTTGGAACACAGGGTACAGTGCTGGCACAGACAACTTGAAATAACAGGAATGTGACATTATAACTTCAACTATAACAGCAAACAGCATAACAATGCAACATACAACATATATAATGCATAACAGGGATTAACTTGGAGTCTCTTTGGTTCTATTCATTTAAAGGGGGACCCCCAAAGTCCTGGGGGAGGGGACACGGGGGGACTCCCAGGAATCCCTGTGGGGGGATGAGGAAGGAGGGGCTGGGTGCTGGGAAGGGCAGGAATAGGGGTCCAGGGGGTCTCTGGGTCAAGGAAAAAGGAGCTCTGGGGGCAGGGAGAGGCGGGATGGCCGAGAAAGGGTGCAGGGGTTGTTGGTACCGGATAAGGGGCTGCAGGGTGGAACCCATGCCCGGGAATGGGGGTTTGGGGGGATCGCGGAGCCCAGAAATGGGGGTTCGGGGGCCTCTCGGTGCTCCGGAATGGGCGATCAAGGAGTCCCGGGGCCGGGGGTCCCCCTCACCTCTCACCGCCCCCCGGGGCCCCAGGAGCGCCCCCAGCCCCGGCGCTGGAGCCATGGCGCTGCTCCGCTGCGGCCCCGCCCACAGCCCCGGCCCCGCCCCCAGAGCCGCCTCCGGCCCCGCCATTGGCGCCGCTCTTTGCTGCCCGCCAGTGGCAGCCCGAGTCGTTAGTGACGTCACCAGTGGCCGGGCAGATCCCGGCGGCGCAGGGCGGGGGCAGCCCCGCGATCCGCGGATCCATTTTCTCCTGCGGGAGCGGTCCCGGCCCGGCGGAGCGGGACTGGGCGCTGGGACTGCGATCCCTGATTCCCGATATCCTGCTCTCGCTCTCTCCTGTGCTCTCCCTTTCCTTCGGGCCATCATCAGTGCCAGAGCGGCTGGAGAGCCCCGTGCCCGGTTGGGGCCTGGGGGCTGTAAGGAATAAAGAGCTTGACTCAGCCAATATATCAGGCAACAATCAATTAATTAATTCAATAATAAAAATGGTAAAATGTGAGCAAAGCAGCGTGCTGGGTGCAGTGGGGGTTTCCCCTCCAACTGCACACCGATGGTTAATTTTTGCTGGTATTTTTGAGCATCTTCATAAGCATTTGCCAGCAGGTTTTTTTGTGACTCCCCCTAGTTTGTATTTGTTAAGTCCAGGTTCTGTACCCCATTGTAATTAGTTCCTATTGGTGATGTGGAATCTCTGTACCCTAGGGTTGTAAATGAGTGAGGTGATGTCCAGCTTCCCTTTTTCAGAAACAAACATCAGTGATGGTGAGGTCCAGCTTTCCTTCTCAGGACCATAAATCAGTGATGGCCATGTCCAGTTTTCCAGATGGTGGTCTATCTTCCCTTTCCAGGATTGTCCAGTTTTCCTTCTCAGGATCATCAATTTTTAGCTTGGGATAAGCTCACTTCCTTCTTTTATTCAGGTGATTACAATTCTTCTAGATATATATTCGAAAGCTATAGTTCAAAACCTCTTATTACAAAGCAGCTTAAAGCTTATAACAATTTTATTTTCAAAGAAAATATTAATATTTCTGCATCATTCTATCCGACATATTAAAAGCCTAAAAAACTCATGCTAATAAAAAACCCTTAATACTGATATTGTGAAAAACTTTTAAGCTCACATTGTTCACTTATAAGCAAGCAAAATATTTGTCCAAAAGCTTCTTTCCATGCTTTTTCCATTTGTTCATTAAAATTAATTTTTTAGAACTGTCCTTTGGTCTCTTTCCACACATTTCACAAGCACAGCTACACAACCCCACATTTCACAGACAGAAAGGCAAAAGAAGCAGCTAAAGGTGAGGTAATTACTGAAACAATGGAGGCAGCCTTAATTCCAGATGGACAAATTTCCATTGAAGGTAAGCCAAGGTATAATAAAAAGGACAAGAGACGTATTGAAAAGGAGAATGGAAGTTATAACCAGGAGGGGTGGGCTATTACAAATGAAGGGAAAGGAAGGCTTGTGATCCCCTCTTACATGCTGTGGTCATTAGTGAAAGAGGAACATGAGAAACATTGGGGAATAGATGCTTGGTACAATTATTTGAAAGATAGAATCATAGCCAGAAATTTGCCAAGTACAGTAATTCAGGTGACTCGCCAATGTAGCCTTTGCCTCCAAACTAATCCCAAAAATATTCCTAAACCAAAGCTTGGGCAGATTAGGAAAGGATATGGGCCTGGGCAGCAATGGCAAATTGATTTTTCAGAACTACCCAGGAGAGGAGGGTATCGATACCTATTGGTGTTAACAGATACCTTTTCAGGGTGGCCAGAAGCTTTCCCTACCAGAACTGCCAAAGTGCAGGAGGTAACCAAAGCATTGGTACAGGAAATAATACTGTGTTTTGGAGTTCCAGCCACAATGTCCTCAGATAGAGAGCCACATTTTATTTCAAAAATTGGGCAGCAACTTAGCCTCCCTTTGGGCATAGACTGGGAACTTCACACTCCACATCATCCTCAGTCAAGCGGCCAAGTAGAGAAAATGAATCATTGGATTAAGCAGCAAATTCTAAGACTGTGACGAGAGGCAAAGTTAGCTTGGCCTCAGGCTCTTCCATTTGCATTATTACCAATTTGGACCAAGGCAAGAATAAAAGAAAAACTAAGTCCCTTTGAAGTATTGTATGGAAGGCCATACGGAATTCAAGAAGGGACAACACCCACTCAAGTAGGGGAAGAAACCCTACACAGATATAAAAGGGCCCTAAACAAACAACTTAGGGAAATTGAGAAACATGTGGCTGGGGCTCGAAGCAGAGAATTAGATGAGCCAGTGCATGATGTGCAGCCTGGGGATTATGTGTATGTTAAGTCTTTTGCAGAAAAGACTCTGGAACCACAGTGGGAGGGACCATTCCAGGTGCTCCTCACCACCTCTACTGCAATCAAAACCAAGGAACAAAGCACCTGGATCCATCACTCCTGAGTGAAGAAGGCTCCTGAGGGACTCTGGAAATTTATACCGGGTGACAATGAACTGAAATTAAAACTTTCTTGGGAAAATAAATAAGAGTGTGTGTGAAATGATAGGTATAGTTTAACAACTCTCCAAAGAATAGAAAGGCTTGTAGTTGTAATGGATAATCAGGCAGATACAGCCTGGAGAGTTGTGGCATTTGTGACCGTGCCTACAGCCACAGCTAATGCAGCACCACTTGTATATAATGGGACTGGTATAGATGAGTGCCAAGGGAAAGCTTATGATTTTGACTCCTGTGAGTCTCTGAGCCAGGTGTTAAAAGTTACAAATGCAGCTGTGTGCGGGAAGGAAGAAATGTTTGGGGATGTGAATATGTGTTTGTCCAGGATGGAGTCGATGAATCTCATCAAGAACCAATGAAACCTACTCAAATTGGCCCTGAATGCTGTGACAAATGTTTAACCAATTGTTCCAAATTTAGGCTCAAAATAGAAAGTTGTGCAATTAAGGATTTTAAGATTGACTGTAACATAACTCAAATTTCTACTGATCCCTGAAAAGATGAGGTTAAGATAACTCCACCAATGCCAACACTAAGAGAAACCACAGCTACTCAAATCACTTAGAACCCATAGCTCCCATAATTACCAAAATTGGGCCATTTGCTCTTAAGAAGACAGGAATTCAAAAATTGCTAGTTAATCCAAAGTGGGCATTAAAACGGGTAGAGATGGCAATGCAAGTGAATGCCTCTGCCATTCGACCCGAGTGTGCTCCATTTTTAAAGAACTCTTTTATGGATTAGACCACCTGGCTGCAGAAACGTGTGCCTTACATGTCCAGACAGAAGAGAGACCTCACTGGGTTATTGAGAACAGGGCTAGGGCTTCTAAACACCATGGATTCAGAGGCATTAATGAGCAAAGTGACAGTCATTGACAGTGATATGGTTAAATTGCAACAACCTTTACAATCTTCCTTATTGGCATTAGGTACCAGCCAGTGGAAGTTGTCCAAAATATTACCAGAATGGGAAAATATAGAAGAGCGGGATCATGAATTGATAATTAACACCTTAGGCACAGCTAGTGAGAACATTTCTTTGGCTCTTGGCTGTACACAGGCACAGTTATAGATGCAATCAGTGGCTGCCTCAGTCATTACGACAGGGGAGAAGGCACATTCCCTGATAATATTTGTAAAGTTGTTTGGGATAATGCCTTGGATTTAGAAAAGAACTTCAATCCTAGTGGATTCTAGTTCATTTTACTTTTAATCCCACTACAAGTATGGTAAAAGCTTTTGGTTTAACTGTATATGATGCATCAGTGAGCTTGATACATCCAATTGTTGCTTTAGGGCTAAATCATGAGGGGACCATACTCTATCCTTCTGAACACAGAATGTGGGCACAGAAAGTTGAAGGAAGGTGATGAACCATTAAATCAGAACCCTGTTCCAATGAGGGAACAATTGGGGTTTATATGCGAGGGCAATGTAGGTGATGATAAAGACACTTGTTTGGATACAGCGCAAAGCATTTGTCACTTTGAAATGCACGCCTTTAACCAGACAATCCTGCTTGTGTATACAGGACAAGGCTGTGCCTGCCTCAGGACAGCATGCCCCACTCTAATGGTGGATGAGGTCACTGTGAATGAAACTCAATTTAACTGGTGCATTTGTAACTTTGTCAAAATTGAAGGATGTGATTTTTCCTGTCAGGCACCTATGGTATCGCACCAACATACAAAGGTGAACTTGACTACTGTGCAAGAAATATCACCTGTGCCTATAGGGATGAACTTAACTTTGGTTGCACAACTATTGAAACAGAATGAATTCAAGGAAATTCTTAAAGAAATTAAAGATGAAGGAAAGAGAACATTGATTACAATACACCATGACACAGGGACTATACAGAGAGTATTTAAAAGGTCAGAAGAAGGCCCATCCCATCATTGGTGGGATGTGCTTTTTGGGTGGTCACCAGCAGCGACCGGCTTACTCAATTATTTGGTTCATCCAATTATTGTTTTGCTCATTTTAGTTGATACAAGTTTGATTTTGTCTGTTATAATACTTGTTTGGAATTAGAGAATGCTGCAGTCAGTAGCAGCTTTAACTTCAATATCAAGAGCATATGCTGTGGTTTTAAGGGACACCTATCGCACAGCTTGGCTAGATGAAGAAGAATCTATATGTTAGTAAAAGAATTTACAAACCTTGAAGAAGCGGTGGGGAAATGAATCATGATTTTAAAGAGCTGAGATTTCAGCTAAGGGTTAGAAGCAATTCATATTGATCAGGATGTAAGTAAGATAAGAAAATGAGATAAGTTAAGGATTATCAGATGCATAAACTAGAGCTAATTGAGGTATTATTTGCCATGATGAGCTCATTCTAGTATTGTGTAAAGAAGGAAATGGAGTGAGTGAACCATTATAAGAACAGATTGAAACCAGTAAGAACAATGAGCAGCACCTGGACTTTCTATCAATCAATCACGAAGCAGAGGACATTGGATTTTGCCAGAGGGTCACAGAGACCTGATGAAGACATTCCTTACTTAATCCTTCAAGACCACTGACCCAATTCGAGACCAGCGACCCAATTCAAGAGAAGAACTGCACACACATGAAGGACTAAGAGCCTCATTTTAATAGAGCAGGGATGGGACATGCTGGGGTTTTGCATATGTATAGTAAGACTTCGGGAAATAAATAGAGGGCAAGGACCCTTGTACAGGGCTGTCATATCTCTAGAGGACTACCACTGTGCAGCCTGCCAGCATCTTAAAAAACATACCACTTCCTAACTTTAACTGGTTAGAGATTCTTGGCCCATTAACATATTGGTTAATGACTCACTGTCTTGAGCCAAGGCCTGGTGGAATCCCACTCAGTGTGGGCTGAGCCGGAGCTGGCAGCTGGGTCCTTGAAGGGCTGGCTGTCAGGTCAAGGCCCCCTTGCCCTCCCAAAGGCTTTCCCTTGGCAGCCATGGGCAGGGGATTCATCTGCCCTCCCTCTCTGCCTCAGACCTGCTCTGAGCACTGCGTGGGCACAGATTCCCTTCTCCGTGTCCGTCCTCAAGTGCGATCCCAGCTGGGTCAGTGGGCTCTGCCCTGAGCTGCCAGCGCCTCACAGGCTGCAGGGCTGCAGGTGCTGCTGCTCGGCCACCCCACGGCACTGCCAGCAGCAGCAGCAGCAGCAGTGCCAGCAGCAACAGTGCCAGCAGCAGCAGCAGCAGTGCCAGCAGCAGCAGCAACAGGTGCAGCAGCAGCAGCAGCAGTGCCAGCAGCAGCAGCAGGTAGAGCAGTTGCAGATGCAGCAGCAGTTTCCTCTCAGCTGTTGCTGTGCCTGCACTGCTGCCCCTCCCGCTGGCACCAACATTCTCTGGCTGCCCGGGAGACAGCCCTGGAGTTCGGCTGTGGGGTCACAGAGCCATGGATTCCACACATGGATTCCTCGAGCCATGGAATCCTGGGGCCCTGGGCATCCACAGGTTCTCGTGCCCAGCTTGGATGTGAAGAGAATGCAGTGAAATGAGGTTCCTGAGGAGGCGCTGCCCTTCAGGAATGGTCTGGATGGTTTCAGTCAATTGCCTGTCTCTTGTCTCTTTGGATGCAGTCTTCTCCTATTCAGTCCTCCAGAGTTTTGATCCTTGATTCTTCCCCTGGGGAAACATACTCCAAGCATGCTCTAAAGTGTCAGGAGTGCCACGCCCCCATCCCTCTCCCACAGCCCTGCCAAGCCAGAGGTGGAACTGGCTTTTGATTCCATGTTGGAACAGCCTACATCTATTTATCCCTTTTTGAATGGATGGTTCTCATTCCTTGTTGATGTTGCAAAGCTTAAGTACCCACAGTTGTCACCCAGAAGCCTGTGATTTATTGCATTGCAGTTATTTCATAGAAATCTATTTTGTACTGAGGTGGTTCAAAATTCCCATTTTCTGCTGAAAAACACTGGACTATTTGGTGCAAATGATTTTTGCCTAGAGAAAAACCCCCAGTATAATCATGAGCACAGCCTCTTGAAGAAAGTGATAATACAAGCTGAATCTTTGTCTTCAAATGGGTGTTTGGAATGCAGATATGGTGTGGGTTTTTCTTGTTGGTTGTAGTTCTTGGTCCTGGTTTATTTGCATTAAAACCCTACAGACTGGCTGGCTTAGCTTGAACACCTGCACAGATGGAGAGATGGCATCCCACCCTCCCCTCTGTGCAGCTGAGATGGGCAAAAGGAGAGAACAATTTCTCTTTCTGCTCTCAAATCAAGCAGGAAGCTGACAGGGTTACCCCATATTTGCAGAGAAGGCTCTGTGGGATGAGCACATGACCTTCTTGAAGCTGTGTGCTCACCCTGAGGCTTGCACAGAGGGGGTTGCTCTGGGTGCCTCAGCCTGTTTGGCGCTGCCTCTTGCACCATTCTGGCCGTGCTGGCACAGCACTCACTGCCTGCCCAGCGTCCCTGTCACCTGCACTGTCCCTGTTCCTGACCTCTACATGCTGGCAGGAGCAGTGCCTGTGCAATGGGACAGAGTGAGACTTTGAAAGAATCCTCTGCAGTTGCCATTAGTTTGAACAGATGTACAACCTCTGTAATGCCTGGCAAGTGTTTCCTGGCAGCCCGCAGTGCAGCCTGCAATCCCTGGGAGTTCACAGGGTGCACTCTGCACTCCAGCACCCATTAATGCATGCAGGGAGTGAAGTCCTTTTCCTGGCATTCCTGCCCAAAATTGGATGGGTTTGAGATGGAATGTTCAGCTTAGGAAAGTTTTGTCCTCATCATGGAAGTGCAGTTATGTGCACTAAGGGAACCTTCTTAGTGCTACACTCTCCATTCCCTGCTTTCCAGCCACAATGTCCACAGCCTCTTTGTGGAACATCCTCCCCTAAATTTCCTTCTGCTGCCCTGACTGCAGGAAGGGCTTCAAGCACAACTCCACCCTCGTCAGGCACCGGTGCATCCACACTGGGGAGAGGCCCCACGAGTGTCCCCAGTGTGGGAAGAGCTTTTCCAGGAGCTCTCACTTGACCAGACACCAACAGAGGCACCAGTAAGGGAAGCCCTGCGAGTGCCCCAACTGTGGGAAGAGCTTCGTGCTCTGCTCCAACTCCATCCCCCATTGGAGGACCCACATTGGGCAGAGCCCTGGTGACCCACATTCCCAGTGATCCATGTTGGGAAGACACCTGGCTGGTGGTCTCCATGTCCTCCTGGCTCCCCATAGACACCTGGAAGAATTCTGGGACAGGAACATCCATCAAGACTTTGATCAACATTGGAAATTATCTGGAAAGTGCTGATTTGTTGACAGTACAGCCCAAAAATTTCATCTGCTCTGTCCAGTTCTTTCTTCTGGTGCATCAAGCAATGCGGGTGATCTTGGAGATCTTTTCCCACCTGAAAAATTACCATGTTTATCCCTTCAAAACACCCACAACTGGGGTAAAAATAAAGAAATGAAGCAAAGAGATCTAAAGCTGAATCATTTTACTGGACTTTGAGTGTCAATGTGGGGTTCAGGGGAATATTCAGGGTGGGTTAGGTGTTCTGGGACCAGCCAAGCCAAGGGCCATGGCCATGATCTCGTAGTTGTTGCAGCAGAATGTGTCCACCTGAGCCCCTCTGTTCTCCAGGAATTCCGGTTGTCTGTGCCAGTCCCTGGCCTGGGTCTCCCTATCTGGGGTGTCCCCCCCAAAGTGCCCAAACCACTGCTGAAGTGTCTGAGCTGCTCCTGGCTGTGGATGTTCCTGTGCACCAATGTCTCCTGGTCAGTGCTCTGGGGAACTGGGAAAGGTTTTAGGGACTCCTGGGGAAACTGAGAGAGGCTTTTGTTTCTCTTAGGGCCATTTGTGGTGCTGGGAGGGGACTTGGGAGCCTTCTTGGGGGGCTTGTGAGGGAGCTTTGGGATCCTGGAAGGGCTGTGTGGCTTGGAGGGAATTTGGGTGCATCTTGGGGGAGATGGGAAGGGGGTTTGTAGGTTTTGGGGCCATTTCTGTTGCAGGGAGTGGTTGGAAGTGTCCTGGGCAGGAGCTTTGGGTTTGGCTTGAGGGGTCTGGGAGTGGCTGTGGGGATGGGAGGAGGTTTTGGGGCAGTTGTGACTCCCCCAGACTCCCAAAGCTGCCACCAGACCCAGCCCCAAAGATGCTGCCGGTGTTTGGGGGCTCCATGTTTGGGTTCCTCCTCCTGGCACTGCAGGAGAAGGTGATGGGGGATCCCCAGGGGCCGTGTGTGCCCCCCCAGACCGTGTGTGACCCCCCCCATCCAGTGTTACCCCTTTTCCCTCCCACAGGGCTCCTGCCCAGCTCCTGCTGCCCCCAGGAGGGAATTTGGGGAGGGGGCAGAGGGGGTGCACAGCCCCCGCCGGGGGATGACCCCGCCCCAGCCCCTTTGTTCAGCACCAAGCTGGGCTTGGGGCCGCAGCAGGAAGAGCCCCAGGGGAAGCAGATCCTGCAGGTGGGACAGGGCTCGGGCTCAGGGCAAGGTCCTGCCCTGCACACCTGGCCCAGGTGTGACCCTGCCCCGGGAAGGGAGCGGGACATTCCCATCCCCACAGATCAGGGCTGGCAGCAGCACTTGGAGCATGGACATGGAAATACTGGGAGCAACTGGGACCACACTGAGGGCTACTGGGAGTGACTGGGAATGACTGGTGTCTGCTGGAGGTAACTGGGATATACTGGGAATGAGTAAGATCATGCTGGGGGCAACTGGAACCATACTGGGGACTCTGGGTGACTGGGAATGAGCATGCTGGGGGCAACTGGGATATACTGGGAGTGTCTGGAACGATACTGCAGGGGACAACACTGGGAACAGCTGGGACAATGTTGGGGGAAACTGGGAGCAACTGGGTGTGAATCTGTGACAGGACAGCCAACTTGACAGCATATGGGTAGAGCAATGGATGATGTCTACCCCAGCTTTACCAAAACCTTGGAGACTGTCTCCTACAACATCCTTAAATACAAACTGTCCATATGCCCGGGGAGGAGGACTGAAAAATGGATGGGTGGTTGGGCCCAGAGGATTGTCATCAGTGGTACAAAGTAGAGCTGGAGGTAAGTCCTTGTGCTCTGACCCCAGGGGCTGATAGCGGGGGAGATGCTCTTTAAAGTCTTCATGAATGGCTGGGCTGGAGGAGCAGTTTACCCTCAGCAAGTTTGCAGACAACACAAAAGTGGCAGGAGCAGCTGCTACACCAACTGCTTGTGCCATTCAGAGGGACCTTGGCAGGCTAAAGAATTGGCCTGAGGGAAATCGGATGAAGTTCAACAAATGAAATGAGAAGTCTTGTGCCCGGGGAGGAATAAGCCCATGCATCAACAGCTGCTGGAGGCCGACTGCCTGGGAAGCAGCTTTTCTGTTACCTTGCCTTGGTGCTTTGGGGCTGTGCTGCAAAGCAAAGGCAGGATGCGTGCAGGCAGGCAGAGCAAGCAAGGGTTTGCCCCTGGCCCTGCCCTGCCGTGCCCGGCCAGCCCCGGGAGCCGCCGCGCCCGCGCTGTGCCCGCGGCCCCGGCTCTGGGCGCTCGTCCCCGCCGAGTCCGGCCCGCGCCGGGGCCGCGCCGGGCGCGCGCGGGGCCGAGCGCAGCGCCCCCCTCAGGCCGCGCGCCGCCGGCGCAGCCGCGGCCGTTGCGCTCTGGCCGTTGTGGCACAGGCGGCGATCGACGCCATGGCGGAGGTGCCGCTGCCTGACGGGCTCAGCGCCCGAGCCTTCCCAGCGAAGCTGTGGAGCCTGGTGAACAGCCCCCGCGTCCGCTCCGTGCGCTGGGACAGCCAGGCCCGGGGGCTGCTATAGACCGCTCCCTCTTCGAGCGGGAGCTGCTCAGCCCGGGCGGCGCTCGGGCCCGGCCCCGCACACCTTCAGGGCCACGCAGTTCAGCAGTTTTGTGCGCCAGCTGAACCGCTACGGCTTCCGAAAGGTGCCGGGCCGGGCTGGCGCGGCTGCGCCGGGCGATGCCGGGGCCTGGCTCCATTACAGGAACCCCTGGTTTCGCCGCGACCGCCCCGAGCTCCTGCTCCGCATCCGGCGCCGGAGCGCGGCCAGCAGGCAGCGGCTGGCGGCGGGGCGGGAGGGGCGCAGGCGGGGCGGGAGCGGCTCCCAGCAGCTCCCCGGGGCGCGGCCGCTGCCGGACGGGCGGCGCAGGCGCGGTCGCTTCAAGGCGCTGCCCAGGGAGCGGCCGCCGCTGCCGCCCGGGTGCCCGCCCAGCGGCTTCCTCCTGCTGCACAGGGAGCGGGAGCTGCCGGACGGGCGGGAGCTGCGCCGGCCCCGGCCCGGCCGCTTCCAGCAGCCGCCCAGGGAGCGGCCGCCGCTGGCCCGGCGCCCGCCCTGCAGCTTCCACCTGCTGCACAGGGACCGGCCGGGGCCGGCCCGGCGGGAGGGGCCGAGCCGCTTCCAGGAGCTCTACGCGGAGCGGCCGCTGCCCGCCCAGCGGGAGGTGCCCCGGATCCCGCCCTGCCACGTCCTCGGGTTCCAAGGCGAGCGGCTGTGGCTGCTCGGACGGGAGGGGCCCCCCAGCCGCTTCCAGGAGCTGTACGGGGAGCAGCTTCCTCCGCTCGACCGGGAGGTGCTCAGGTTCCAGCCCTGCAGCTTCCAGCAGCTCCACGGGGAGCAGCAGCCCCCAGCCTCCAACCCAGCAGGTAGGAAAAGAGTTCTAGCCTTGCTTTTCCAAAAGGTCATGAAAAGTGACTCTTTAAAGTATTTTTCCACAGTGCTCTGTCGTTCTAAGACAGAAATTGTCAAGCCTACTAGAAAGGGACACTAGAAAGTCAAAAGATTCTCTGCCTGGTTTTCCTGTGTGCTTTATGTGATATTTGCTCCAAGGCAGCAATAGAGCTCTGTGCCCCAAAGCCACACTCTGGAGCCTGACTCACGTGTTTGGATTCTTGCAGCTGCACCGGGCACTTCAGCCCCTCATGCTCCAGCTGGCAGTGCTGGCTGTGCAGCATCAACGGCCTCCAGCTCAGTGCAGAATGCACCTGCAGGAGAGGAATCACCCCAGCTGGATCTTGCTCTGGAAGTTGAGAAGATGATCCGGGAGATCAGGAGCTCCCTGCCTGAAAGGTCTCCCTGTGCTCAGGTAACCCCATTGGATGGGAATGAAAGAGGCTGGACTGAGAGTTTTGAATGTTGTTACATGGCTGAGAAGCAAAGGTTTCTTGAATTTAATTCTTTTCATTCTTATTTAGTTATCTAATTGGATGTTGTTACATGGTTGAGAAGCAAAGGATCCTTGAATTTAATTATTTTCATTCCTTTTTAATTATCTAATTGGACATTGTAACATGGCTGAGAAGCAAAGGATTCTTGAATTTAATTATTTCCATTCTTACTTAGTTATCTATTTATTCTTGATCAAGCAAGATTTCCAAAAGAAAAGGGAATGAACAAGTCTTCCCCCAAAGTGAGGATGAGAGGTGTGAGCCTGTGCTGGCCACCTTTGGTTGTTCCTTTTCCTTGGGAAGAATGCCTCGTGCAGGGGCATTTGTGGTGCTGCTGTGTAGGTTCTAACAGGCTTTGTTGGGTGGGAAAGAAGAGAAGAGTGTTTGGAGAATTGCCACTGAAGGCAAAGTGTCCTGTGCAGGGAGGGGCACGTGAGAGGTGTCTCTGTTGCAGCAGCAGATGTGGGCTCTGCCTCTTTTGGGTTGGAAGGCCAAGGCAAAGCCAGGGCTGGGCTGCAGCTGCTGCTGCTGCTGCTGTGTGAGCCCTGCCGTGCGTGTGGGCGCTGCCAGAGCCGTGTGTGGGGATGGGCTGGAGCTGCAGCTTCTTGTCCTTTTGTTTGACAGATTCAGTCTTTGGATTAGAAATCTTGTTTTTCTTAACTCTTACCTCTTCCCAGACTTGCCTGGAGGGTGAGTGCTGGCACAGCCCTTTTTGTAGATTATTAGATGTGTTGGCCAAAGAATGTCTCTCTTCCTCTTGCTGTGCAGACCCATTGCCTACAGTACATTTGTGATTGAGGAAGGGCAGAGTCAAGGTGGGGAGTGGGATTTTCTGGATTTAGCAATCTCTTATTCTCAAGTGGAATGTCTTTTGTCTTTTGTAAACTCACACATAGCAGTTTGCAAAAGCATTTTATTCCATAATGAAAGGAAACTTTGCAGGCTCTGAACCATCTTTAGAATCTTTAGGATTCTGATGGACAGGCTATTGAAGAAGAGATGAATATTCTGCAGTTGGTCATAGTGAAAATATCTTTCTGTCCAAAGGTAATTTGCAGGTGCTTAATCTTGGGAATTTCCTTCCTCAGTGGAATAGAAACACTACTTGGTTGTCTGACTTTTCATGTCTTTTGGGTTGGTTTTCTTTCCTACCCTCCAAATTCACAGATTTTTGGCACTGGGAAATGTGATCCTGGAAATACCCCAGGTCCATCAGTGTTTGCCTGGGTCCTACATACGGGGCAGCAGCAGAGGGCTCCAGAAAGCAGCACCTTGTGATGGAGTGTCTGAGCGGTTGGGTGGGGCTGGTGAGACTCCCAGGCAGAAATGTGAGCTTTGCGTGTGCGTTTGCAGCACACAGCCCTGGGCAGTGCTGGGAGCGAGCTCTGCCCTTGCTGACAGCCACGTTGGCAACAAGGAGAGCCCCTGGCTTTGTGCTGGCTGATTTCTTACAGCTCGTGGCAAAAGCCAGGGTCAGAGCGTGAGGGCACGTCCCCTCACTTGGTGTCTTCTGCTTTTCTGCATTCCTGTTTTGCCTCAAAGGTCATTTTGTAAGAGCTTCAGTTTTGCCTTGGCCACCCAAATCCTGAGTTTAAAACGCTTGTCATGTGAACCGTGTGGGCAGTGTTCCCCTCCTGTTACAGGGCCTTTGGGCATGGAGAAGAAGAACAGTTCCTGTATCCCTGATGTGATTCCAAGAAAATCCTGAGTGATCTTTGGGTTCCTTTCTCTCTGTTTTTCTTTCAAGGGGAATATTAATGTTGCCCCTGAGCCTTCAGGAGAGGACACCATGAACAGGGCTGCAGCCGAGGAAGCTTCATCTGGCACCGAGAGCTGCGGGAACAGTTCCCCAGAGCCCGAGGAGCCTGGTAAGGAGAGAGCCCCCATGGGTTTAGAGAGGTGTGAGACGGCTGCTCTGAGCCTGCCTGTGACAGGAAGGGAGATCAGAAGAGTTGAGTTCTTGTCTGGGGGGCTGGTGCTTCCTGCTGCCTTTAGTTCCAATCCTGCACTGGCACAGGCTCCCCGAGCCCTGCCCTCCACACTTCTCCAAAGGCTCTGACACTGAGTCCTCTGCTGTGGCAAGAGAGCAGGGACTAAACCTGTCCTTGTGGGAGTTGTGTCACCAACCTGCGTGTCCCAGTTTGGTTCATAACTGAGCTCCCAGCACCCTTCAGCTTCAGCCATTTCAGCGAGGGCTGAGGCCTCTCTGTCAGCACAGAGAAAGAACAAGGCTGGGCTTCTTTGGGGGAGCTGGGGCTGTCTGTGTTTCAAGCTCTTGTGGTGCCATTTGCACTGTGAGTGCTGAGACTTTATTGAGGTACTTGAATGCTTTACACAGCTTTGGAAACTTGGAAGGATCCCTGTTCTCTAAAGTGCAGGCTTCAAATTCCCAAGTGAGAGTCTGCCTTTCAGGCCATCTTTTACAGTCTGTGACAGAAGGACAATTGCTGCCCAAGGGAAACGTGCACACGGGCCAATATTGAGTCAGTGTTCTCTTCTCTTCCCAGATCCCGTGTGATCAACGTCTCCTGGAGGGGTGCCCTGTGTGGCAGGAAGAGACAGAGGGAGAGCCTGTGACTACCAGGCAGGTAGAATCCCTCTGTCTATAGATAGATATATCTGTATATAGATAGATCTCTGTATATAGATGTATATAGAGTAATTTTAGAATTAAATAGTTATGTTTATTTATCTATAGAATTTCTATTTATAGAAATACAGTATATTTATAGATCTAGAGTTGTGTTTATAGGCCTAAATAGTTATAGATTATTATCTGTAAAATTAGACTGGTTTTTAACCTCTTTCCCTCTCTCTCTTTGTCCTTTTCCCCCTGTGCCCCCTCTGTCCCTGTTCCTGTGCTGGGTCCGAGCTGGCAGCGGGGCCGGGCGGGGCAGCAGTTCCAGCCCCGGGGGTCCCTGGAGTGGTGGAGCTGCCGGTGGCCCCAGGCAGTGTCCCCTGAGGAGCTGCTGAAGGACGGTGAGACAGAGGGGCCTGAGGGGGCTGAGGAGGCGGTGACACTGCAGGGACAGTGACCTTGAGGGGCTGGGGGGACTGAGGGGTGTGGGGCAGCAGAGGGCAATGGTGGCACTGAGGTGACAGGGAAGTGGCCCAGGCTGAGGGGGGTGGCAGGTCTAAGGGGACGGGATGGGTCAGAAGGGATTGAGTGGGGTGAGAGGACTGTGAGGGGCTGAAGAAACTGAAGGGGGCCGGGGCTTTGCCCAGGGGATGGTGGGGCTGAGGGGATGGAGGGGCCAGCAGGGAGCACAGAGGGCTCTGGGACTGCAGCTCTGCCAGGCCTGGGAACCAATTGCAGAGCCTCCACTTTTGCCACAGCTTCCTGAAGACCTTGAGGACAGCTGGAGATTGACAGGAGGCAGCAGGGAGAAGCTGAAGGCCACCAGCAAGAGCAGTGGACAGGGAACTGCTGCTGCCAGCTGAGAGCCCGGTGAGGCCACAGGGCTGGTGAGGCAGGGTGGGGCTGAGGGTGGCGTGGGCTTTGGCCATGGGCTTTGGCCAAACTTTTTCTTTCTAACCCTCCTGGGGAGGCACTGAGATTTTCCCTTCCCTGACTGAAGGGCAGGTGCTGCCAAGGGAAAAGTCCTGATCCTGACTCAGTGTTCCCTTTGCTTCCCAGGTGTCCCATCTGCTGTCCCTGTCCAGGAGAGCTGCTCTGCATGGCAGGAAGCAAGGATGCTCTTGCCATGATGTTTTGCCTTCTTGTGTTTTTATAGTTTTTTTAAATCTTTCTCACAAAAGTGTTATAAATAGAAATAATGTTTGTGTAAATACTAGTTATGTTTTCATTCCTCTTTTGAGGAGGGAACCATTGATGGATTTTGGGTTTGACCAGTGGGATTGGAAAGGTGGCAACCTTAACTTCCAATCCATAGTCTGGATGGAAATATTATGTATGTGGAGTCAGAGAATAAAGAGGCCAGAGGGTCTTTGCCCTGTGCACTGGAACAGAGTCCGTGTCTTCCTTTTGTGTCCTATTGCGACAGGATGGAGTGAAAGGCTTTGAAGATGGGGTGGGTGGAATCCCTCTGCTTAGAGTTCTGTTTAAAGATAGATGGACTTGAACAGAGAGAGGGATAATTATATGGATATTTATATCTGTGGGTTGCTATTTGTATAGGAATATTTCTATGTGTATGTTGTTCTATTTGTGTTTAGTTCTATTTCCTACATATACAGTCATGTTGGTGCTTCTATTGATGTAGTTGTAGTTATATATGTCTCTTTCTATTTAAGCGTGTATGGAGATGTATAATTTTGTAATTGTATCAACTGACTTCTTGGTAGAGAGCTATTTAGATAGAGATACTGATATTTTTGTATTTCCAGATCAGGTTTAAGCTTGTAGTAATATGTAATAAATTAAGTTGTTAAACACCTAACTTATCTTTGTGTATAGTGAGTTGTTTTAGAGATTGGCAATGAATTCAGTTTTTGTTAACTGAAGTTGGTATTTGTATATTTTTACAAAACATTGTTGTAAAAATCTAATAAATTCCATTTTTTAACTTAAATTGAGATCTGCATAGTTCTATATTGTCAGCAAGGGTGTAGCAATTTGTAATAAATGACATTTTTCATGTGAAATCAATTCTTGTGTATTTGTCGATCAGCAGTGCAGCTGCAGCAATCTGCAAGAAATTACAATTGTCAGCTGTGCTGGGTGTTTTGTGATTGGTGCTATCCAGAGCAATGAGCAGATGGAAATGCTGGAGGATTTGGGCCATGAAAATCTCCAGCCATGCCCAGCACATGCCCCACTTGCACTCAGGCTGGCCCAGGAAAGCGCAGATTTGGGATGGCAGCAGAGCCACACGTTGGCTCAGAACTCGCTGCAAAGGCCTGCTGAGAAAAGTGCGGGACTGCACGGAGCGTCCAACTCCAACCAGAGCCACCCAGGGAGGACAAATCCACCCCCATGGCACGGGCAGCTCTTTAGGAAGCGCTCCAAGTGTCCCTCTGAAGGTCATCCTGGAGCCCAGAAGCCAACAGGGATCTCTTGGAACCCTGGGCATGGAGAATTTCAGACTTGCTGTGCTGACAGGCACTGACCCCCAAGGAAACACTGCATTTGATCTGAGGCCTTGGAAAAGGCTTCCAAAATGAATGATAGCACTGGGATTATGGGTGTGTAGTTTGAATAAAAGTGTGTGATACCACATGGTGGAACCTTAGAGTTTAAAGTTTAGGATATAGTAATATATATAAAGGGAATTTAGGGCATAGGCTAACGCCTTCTTTTTCACCTTCTTCTTCATGCGTTTGGATGGTATTTTGTAACTGGGTAGAAAAATCCCCATTGTGGACCACAGGTGGTTTGTTTTTGGGTTAAAAGTAAAAATAATTTAGGTGTCATTTCAAAATTGGACAGTTTGTTCTTAAAAGACCTTGCAAAGAGATAGAGACAGAGCCATTTTCTACTTTGTTAGCTAGAACTCACAATTTGTGAGCTTGTAACATAGATGAGAATTAATAAGCATCTGAGTCTGAACACGAAATCCATCCCTTGAGGAACCAACAAGTGCCGTGCTGGGAGCTGTGGCAGGGAGAGCCTGAGGCACCAAAGGCACCTTGGCAGCAGCAGCTGCTTCCAGGCCATGGCCACAAGCCTCCCTTGGCAGCCCGGCCTGGTGGCCAGCACTGCAGAGCTGCTGCTGCTTCAGGGCTCCTTTCTGCCTGGGCTCTGCCCCAGCCCCCAGAGTGTGACCTCAGCCCTGAGCCTGGCACAGCCGCTGCGCCTGAGCCCTGCAAAGCCTCAAGGTCACCTGGGCCAGCCTGGCTCTGTCAGCCCCTGGGGAAGGCAGGGCCAGCAAAGGCCAGAGAAGGGGCTGCCTTTGCCTGCTGCATGTGGGCTCCAGCAGAGACAAGGAGGAGTCAAGGCAGTGCATGGAGTCCAGGGAGCAGCCCCTTCTCCCCATGCACTCCTGGAATGGTTTGGATGGGAAGAGCTCTGCAGTGCTCATCTCATCCAAACCCCTGCCATGAGCAGGGACATCTTTCAGCAGCTCAGGTTGTTCAGAGCCCTGTCCCAGCTGGACTGGAATGTTTCCAGGGATGGGGCATTGACCACCTTCCTGGAACCTGTCCTGCTGGATCACCAACCTCACCATCAAAGTTCCTCCTTTTCTCTCCTATATGAACCTCCCTTCCTTTAGTTTAAAACCACCACCTTTGTCCTATTGGGACAGGCCCTACTAAAACCTTTGTCCACCCTTGCATTTCCCATGAGCCGGGTTTCCATGGCAATTGCCATGCCAGGTGACCCAGGGGTGGTGTCCCAGTGAGGGCTGCCATGGAAACAGTGCCCAGCCCTGCCCCTTTCTGTCTGCCTGAGCTGGCCTTTGGCCCTGGCAGTGGTGTTTGCTGCTGGTTCCGCGGTGCCTGAGCAGCCAGCGCGGCACAGGGCAGGTGGCCATGGCACAACCCCCAGCAAGAGATCCCGTCTGGCTCTGAGCACTGACACCAGCATGGGGCTGCCACACTGGGCTCAGTGCAGTGTCCATGGCCACAGCCCCTTGCAATGGCCCAGGGCAGCTTGGGATGATGATCCACCCTCACTCCTGGCCCAGGCCAGGCCTGCAGTGCCCTTCCCCACAGCCTGGCTGCACAGAAGCACTTCCAGGGCTCTCTGCATTGCCCTTGCCCTCACTCTTGCCTCACTCACACACCTCCCAACAACCCAGCTGGAGCTTTGAGCTGCAAGGAGTTCAAAGCTTGTCTGTCCTTCAGCAGTTGGTCTAATTCTGCCTTCAGCCAACTCTGGGTTTGTGTTTATGGTAGAACATCCTGTGTGTCTATAACATTCCTTGCATGGTTCTGCCTTGGGGAAGGGGAACCTCCTTGGTGGCACCTTGGGCTTGGCACACACTTGAGGAGATTGTCTGAAACTCAGGAGTTTTAGATTGCTGAAAAAGGAAGGAAACCCTTCATCGCCTGAGTGCAGCCAATTCTCTGAGCAAAGCAGGTCCCAGGTGAGTGAAGGGGAGACAGGATGGGGTTGGGGAATGTGGAGCAAGGTTGTCCACACTGGGTCAGCCCTCAAGGCACAGCTTCTCTGAGCAGGCCAGACTTGCTTAGGAGAGAACCTGGATCAATACCAATCACTGAATAGTGCAATCACTTCTGCTCTAAAGAGAAAAATACACCCTTGAAAACTGGAATACATATCTTTTAGAAGATATGTATTCATTATATTTCACTCTGCAAAAAGCAGAGTGAAATAAGCACTCACAGAAATGACATGCTTCTTATCTTTGCTAGATGTCTTGCCAGCAGCAGCAGCAGCAGAAGCAGAAAATGAAGATGATGATTCCTCCTGGGGTTCTGAGGTACCTTCTGTGAGGGAGGCGGTGAAGTCCCTCTGGCTCTCCTGCTTCTGGGCTTGTCCTACTTGGATGCTGCTTCTGCCACACCCTCCTTACTTGGACCTTAACCAGTTGCTGCTTCAGATAATCTTTTCAGTTCGGACTGGGACAAAGTGAGGTCCAACTAATGTTGTGTGTCTCCCTGTGGGTGACTTCCAAGCTGGATTTCTAGGACAGAGAAGTAACTCTTCCTTCTAGTTACAGTTCTCTGAAGTCCTGGAAGGCTGGCACTGTGAGATTTGCTTTTTACACCTCAAGATCTCTTCTGTGGATCCAGCCAATGTCAAATCGTTGTGTATGAGCCACAGTTTAGATCTTTATGTCTTCTGCCAAGGTTATCTCTTGCTTGGGCAGGTGGAATTTGTCCTGTTTTGAAAGAGAGATGCCAAATGCACTGGCTTTGTTTGCCTTTTTGTTCTTCCATCCCTTGATCACTCTCCTTAGGCCTGTTGGCAGAAGAAGTTTTGAGCAGGGAAGCTGGTGTGGAAGCAGTCTGTGCCAGTTCTCACGTGTGTCTTTTCAATTACACCGCCTAACAGCAAAGTTCTAGATGAAGCAGCAGCCACCGTGCTGTGTCCTGCTGACGTCTGCGGAATGTTTCCAGGGCCCTCTGTTGCCAAGGAGCGCAGCAAAGGTAATTTCAGAGGGACTAAATTACCTTTGTAAGCCTCTCTGGAGTGAAACAGGTGAAGGACAGCAGAGTGAAAGAAGCACTCTCAGAAATTACTCACTTCTTATCTTTGGTTAGGGGCCTGGCAAGCAGCAGGAGCAGCAAAAGAGAAAAAGAATGGCTCCCGCTGGAATCTTAAGGTACCTTCTCTGAGGGTGGCAGTGGGATCCCTCTGGCTCACTGGCTTTTCTGCCCATTTTTCTTTGGTTCTTTTTCCACCACACACTTGTAACTTGGACCTTGACCAGCTTCTTCAGCTAATCTGTTCAGTGAGGGCTGGGACAAAATGAGGTCCAGCTGATGTCCTAGGCCTCCTTGAGGCTGACCTCCAGGCAGGATTTCTAGTACAGCACAGAACCGTAAAGCTCCCTGTTGGTTACAGTCCTCTGAAATCTGTGAAAGGGGACATTGTGAGGATTGCTGTTTTTCCATCACACAGCTCTCTTCCCTAAATGCAGTCAGTGTCAAATAATCCCTGTTGACCTACAGTTTAGAGATTTATTTCTTCTGCCTAGGTTTTTTCTAGTTTGGGTAGGTAGACTTTGTCCCATTTTGAAAGCTCTGCTCACTAACTCATGTTGTGTGTCACCCTGGGGGTAACCTCCAAGCTGGATATCTAGGACAAAGAAGTAATTCTTCCTTCTAGTTACAGTCCTCTGAAGTGCTAGAAGTCTGGTATTGAGAGAACTGATTTTTATCTCCTCACAGATCTCTTCTGTGAATCGTCAGTGTCAAGTGGTTGTGTATGACCCACAGTTTGGATCTTTATTTTTCTGCCTAGGTTCTCTCAAGCTTGTGAAGGTGGACTTTACCCTTTTGAAAAACTGCTCAAGAGAGATGCCAAATGCACTGGCTGTGTTTGCTCTTTTTTGATGATCTTTCCATTACCTGATCCCTTCTTGTTAGGCCTCTTGGCTGAAGCAGAAGCTTTGAGGGTGGAAGTGTGTACACAAGGAGCCTGTGCCAGTTCTCACATGTGTCTTTTAAATTACACAGCATCTCAGTCATCTTATAGAGAAAGTGATGAACCCAGTGCAGCGTCTCGCTGGAAAACGCAGTAGAGCGGGCATGCACTCTGTTGCTGAGGAGCACAGCAAAGGTAATTTCAGAGGCATTAAATGATTACGTTTGTAAGTTTCTCTGGAGTGAAAAAGATTTAGAAAAGGAGAGTGAAACAAGCACTCAGATTTATGATGAGCTTCTTATGTGTTTTCAGGGGTCTTGCAACCAGGAGAAGGAGCAGTGAAAAAGGAAGACACTGATTGTCCCTGGGATTCTAAGGTACCTTTTCTGAGGGAGACAGTGAGGTCCCTCTGACTCACTGGCTTCTGGGCTCATTTTCCTTTGCTCCTGCCTCTGCCACACACTTGTACCTTGGATCTTAACCAGCCACTGCTTCAGATAATCTGTTCAGTTAGGACTTGGACCAAGTGAGGTCCAGCTAATGTCCTGAGCCTCCTTGTGGCTGACCTCCAAGGTAGATTTCTAGAATAGCACAGAGCTTTAGGTAAAGCTCCTCTGAAACCAGTGAAAGGCTGGCTTTGCAAGGATTGCTGTTTTTCTGTCACTCAGATTACTCCTTGTCCCATCCTGCTGTAAAAGGGGCGTTGAGGAGGATTCTTTTTTGATAGATGTCTCAGACAAAAATAAAACACAAGTGCAACAATATTATATCTGAGAATTGTTTATTGAAAAAGATAAGTGCTCCTCCAGAAGGGCAACAGAAAAGAGAGCAAAGAGGGGAAAAGAGAGAGGAGAAAGGAACAGAGGGCAGGGACAGATCATTACCCTGTGCCCCGCACGGCCTGTCGGCATCAGCTCGGCAGACGGAGCGTGTGTGCCGCAAGCTGCCATGAGTCTGCCTGGCTCCCGCAGTGGCGTGGAGTGTGGCTGGGTGCCATTCTCCAAGCACAGCCGGCTGCGTGTCCCTTCCAGGGGCGAGCGGGCTGCCGTGGCTCCGGGCACACCCGGAGCAGCTGCAGGTTGGCAGGGTTGGGCCGCGGCAGCTGCGGGCAGGGCCGGCCGCCCCGTCGGGGAAGCAGCGCAGCGCTGGCCTGCCCTGGCGTCGAGCTGCCTGGGAACACTGCGGGACGGGGCAGGGGCGGACAGGGAAACAGCACCGCAGGGAGGGAAAAGCGAGAGCCGGGCAGCAGCCGGCGTGCTGACCCTCCGGGCGAGCCCCCGCTCCCACCGAGAAACCCGAAGAAAATGGCCCCGCTGTGGTGCAGTTCACCGCTTTTGTGTGCTCAGGCTCATCCTATGGCCCAATTCCCAAGGCATTTTTTCCTGGGCATCCGGGGATCAGCCCCACTGGCTTCTGGGGGGAGGTCGCTTACAGCTCAGTCACGGAAGTTTTCTCTCCCCTGATCCCTGATTCCCAGGAAAGGGAAGGAAATCGTGCGATTTCAGTGAGGATTAACTGGGCAAGCTTTGGTCCATTTCCCTGCACTTCTTCTAATCCCTTTCACTGGGTTTTGGAATTTTTCATTTTTTACCATTAAGATTTGATTTTTGTAGTTTCTTCTCCTCTTTCTTTATTTACATTCCTTTCCTGATTTCAGGATTTGGAGTAATTTGGCAAGTTTTGGTCCTTTTCACTGCCCCTCATTTCATCCCAGTCCGGTTGGTTGTAATCACTCCATTTCCAAATTTTTTTTTTTTTATCAATAGCATTTTTTTTTTTGATCATAGGTCTTTTCCAGAGTGTTTGCTATACTTTGATCTCAGGTGAATGCTCAGCGTGGACAGAGCTCCCAGCATGTGTACAACTCCTAGAATTGTTTTTTACCTCATGCATTAATGCTCAGGCATTAATAAAAATCAGATTGGTTCAATCCTCTTTGTGTGGTCAATGTCAAACAGTTCCTATATGACCTACACTTTAGGTTGTAATTTCTTCTACCTAGGTTCTCTCTAGCTCAATGAGGTGTCCTTGATAATATTTTGAAAAGCCTGCTCAACAGGATGCCAAACGTGCTGGTTATGTTGGCTCCTTTTGTTCTTTCTCCCCATGATGTCTCTCCTTAACCTTGTTGGCAGAAGAAGAAGTTTTGAGCAGAGAAGCAGGTGTGGAAGCCACCTGTGCCAGTTCTCATGTGTGTCTTTTCAATTACACAGACTGATCCTAAAGGTCAAGGGAAAGTGTGGCCCAGTGCGTGGCTTCCTGCTGCAAACAGCAACAGACTGGATGCACGCTCTGCTGCAGTGGAGCACGGCAAAGGTAATTTCAGAGGGACTGAATGGTTACCTTTGTAAGCCTCTCTGGAGTGAAGCAGGTGGCAAAAAGCAGAGTGAAATAAGCACTCACAGAAATGATATGCTTCTTATCTTTGCTAGATGTCTTGCCAGCAGCAGCAGCAGTTGAATCAGAAAATGAAGAGGATGATTCCTCCTGGGGTTCTGAGGTACCTTCTGTGAGGGAGGCGGTGAAGTCCCTCTGGCTCTCCTGCTTCTGGGCTTGTCCTACTTGGATGCTGCTTCTGCCACACCCTCCTTACTTGGACCTTAACCAGTTGCTGCTTCAGATAATCTTTTCAGTTAGGACTGGGACAAAGTGAGGTCCAACTAATGTTGTGTGTCTCCCTGTGGGTGACCTCCAAGCTGGATTTGTGGGACAAAGAAGTAACTCTTCCTTCTAGTTACAGTTCTCTGAAGTCCTGGAAGGCTGGCACTGTGAGAATTGCTTTTTTCCCCCTTACAAATGTCTTTTGTGAATTGTCAATGCCAAATGGTTGTGTATGACCCACAATTAAGGGATTTATTTCTTTTGCCTAGGTTGTCTCTAGCTTGGGCAGGTAGACCTTGTCTCATTTTGAAAATGCTGCTCAACAACAATGATGTGTGCACTGGCTTTGCCCTTTTTGTTCTTTTCATCACGTTATCCCTCTCCTTAGGCATACTGGCCGAAGCAGAAGCTTTGAGCATGGATGTGGGTGCAGAAGCCATCTGTGCCAGTTCTTATGTGTGTCTTTTAAATTACACAGACTTTCTCTGAAATCATAGAAGGAGTGTTTGCTGGCAAGCAGCGTTGTGCTGCAGACCACAAAGGGTGGGTGCGTGCTCTGCTGCAGCAGAGCGCAGTGAAGGTAATTTCAAAAGGACTACATGGTTACCTTTGTATGCCTCAGTGAAGTGAATCAGATTTGGAAAAGGAGAGTGACACGTACTCAGAGCTCTGACAAGCCTCTTCTCTGTTTTCAGGGGTCTTGCAAGCAGCAGGAGGAGCAGAAGATGATGATTCTCCTTGGGATTCTGAGGTACATTTTCTGAAGGAGACAGTGAGGTCCCTCTGACTCACTGGCTTCTGGGCTCATTTTCCTTTGATGCCACACACTCATACTTTAGACCTTGACATTCTGCTGCTGCAGACACGCTGTTCAGATGGGACTAGGACAAGGTGAGGTCAAGCTAATGTCCTGGGCCTCCTTGTGACTGATGTCCAACCTAGATTTTCAGTAAGGATGATGTAGTAAAACTCTGTGATTGTTACAGTCCTATGAAAAGTATTCAAGGCTGACATTGTGAGGATTCATTTTTCCATCAAACATCTCTCTTCTGCACATGCAGTTAATGTCAACTGGGTTCCCATATGACCTACAGTCTAAAGATTTATTTCTTTTGCCTACATTCTCTGGGGCATGGGCAGGTGTACTGGGTCCCATTTTGAAAACCCTACTCAATAGAGATGCTGAATGTGCTTGCTGTGTTTGCCCTTTTTGTTCTTTCCTTCACCTGATCCCTCTTGTTAAGCCTCTTGGCTGCAGCACAGCCTTTGAATGTGGAAGTGAGTGGAGAAGCAGCCTGTGCCTGTTCTCACGTATGTCTTAAATTACGCAGACTGATTCTGAAGGTGAATGGAAAGTGTCGACTGCTGTCCAGCTTCCTGCTGCAAACAGCAACAAGTTGGATGCACGCTCTGCTGCAGTGGAGCACAGCAAAGGTAATTTCAGAGGGACTGAATGGTTACCTTTGTAGGCCTCTCTGGAGTGAAGCAGGTGAAGAAAAGCAGAGTAAAATAAACACTCATAGCTATTATGTGCTTATCTATCCTTAAGGGTCTTGAAACCAGCATGGAGAGAAGTGAAAAAGGAAGACAGAGCCTTGCAACCAGCAGGGCAGAAGCAAAACAGGAAGACGATTTTCCCTGGGATTCTAAGGTACCTTCTCTGAGGAAGACTGGGGTCCCTCTGACTCACCTGCTTCTGGGCTCATTTTCCTTTGCTGCTGCTTCTGCCACACGGGCATAACTTGGACCTTGACATGCTGCTGCTTCAGACAAGCTGTTCAGATGGGACTGGGACAAAGTGAGGTCACTATTCTGGCTCCTACCTGACATGTGGGATTTCTAGGACAAAGTAAACTTTTGTTACAGTCCTCTGAAGTCTAGTAGGCTGGCTTTGTGAGAATTGATTTTTCTCACCTCACAATCTCTTCTGTGCATCCAGTCAATGTCAAATGATTTGGATGATTCACAGTTTAGAGACCTATTTCTTCTGCCTAGGTTCTCTCAAGCTTGGACATTAGGACTTTGTCCTGTTTTGAAAGATTTCCTCAAGAGAGAAGCCAAACGCGCTGTGTTTGCCCTTTTTGTTCTTTCCATCACCTGATCCCTCTCTTGTTAGGCCTCTTGGCTGAAGCAGAAGCTTTGAGGGTGGAAGGTGGTGTGGAAGCAGCCTGTGCCAGTTCTCACATCTGTCTTTTAAATGACGCAGACTGATTCTGAAGGTCCAAGGAAAGTGCCGGCCGATGTGCAGCTTCCTGCTGCAGCCCGAAACAGTGTGGGTGTGAGCTCTGCTACAGAGGAGCGCGGCAAAGGTAGTTTCAGAGGGACTACATGGTTACCTTTGTAGGCCTCTCTGGAGTGAAGCAGTTTTGGAAAAGCAAAGTGAAAGAAGCGCTCACAGCAGCAACACTCTTCTCTTATTTTTTTATCTCTATTATCAGCTGTAAGAGCAAAACAGAAGGAACATGTTATCTCTCTTCTGAGAATAAGGTAGTTAGCTCTCTTCCTAAGCTCTTACACTGCCCTTGGCAGAAATCCCATTTCTTCATGCTGTCTGCTTGAAGGCAGTTGATGCTGCAGTCCTGCTGAGGATTTGTTTCCCAACTGTTTCTCTCTTTTCTTGCTTGCTTGGCTTCCTACATTACAGGGAGAAGATCTTCAGCTAAAGGTTGATTCTTCAACTCAGACAGATTCTGAGCAGGATGAACAGGTGACTCTTAGAGACAGAAGCAAATATCCCTAAATAGAACCTATCAGTGTAAGCACATGTGTTCTTGCTAGTGAGTTCATTTTGAAACAGTGCTGAGAAGAGGTAATTAATCTGGACCTGAGCTGTATTTTGGACCTAATTTCATATGTATTTGAATGAGAAGGGCTGCAAAAAGAGGCTACTTGAAGTCCCATTTAGTTTCATTTAGAACACGTTTAGGCATGAGCACAACTCTTCAGGACAACCTGGTCCAGTTTCCATCACAACACTTGAAAAATTTTCCTCCTTCTATCTAATCTAAATCTACTGTCTTTTCATTTTAAACCATTGCCCTTTGACCTGTCACTACAATCCTTGGTAAAAATCTCTCTCCTTCTTTCTATGTTAAAAGACTACAATAAGACCTACCCAGAGCCCGCTTTTCCCCAAACTGGAAAATAGCAAGTCCCTCAGCCTTTTTCCATGGCAGAGATGTTCCAGCCCTATGAATGTCTTTGTGGCCCTCCTCTGGCCTCTTTTCATCAGGTCCATGTCTGCCTTGTGCTGGGAGCCTCAGAGGGCCGGTACTGACACAGTACTTCAGGTGGGGTCTCACAGGAGCAGAGTAGAAAGGGAGAATCCCCTCCTCAACCTGCTGGCCAACCTCTCCTCAAGCTGTAGACTGATCTAATGATGTAATTTCATCACTAAAAGCATCATTGCTTTTACTGTCATGTTTGCACTGATTTTGCCACGCTTATTAAACACCATTTCCTTAGGTATTGGCCAGGCAGAAGCTTGACAAAGTTCTCAAAAAGAACTCCCTGGAAGGAGCTCCACTTGGAACTGTGAAGACCAACAGCAGGAAGGAACAGAAACCGCTGTTGGAGCAACTGGAGAGGTGTAAAACTAGGGTATGGAAAATACCCCTGTTTCTTGGCAGGGTCCTAAGCCTTCTTTGTAGTAAACAGAGTAGGGAACTGAGGGAACTGATCATTCCTTAAGACTTTTGTGTAACAGGAGGTGGTTCAGGGGAAGGAACAGCACTGCTGCCTTTGATGTTTGCCTGTTGACACTTGAAGTAACAGTGGAGGGCTGCACTAAGGTGGTCTTAGTACACCACACAACTTTGCAACAGGAGTAACCTGAGTGACACATAACTGACCCAAATTATTTTATAAGTCTGGTGACTACTATTAAAAAATCATTAGTTGTGATGTCACTTTGTCCTTCATTGGAGAAGGACATGTGTATTCCTTTCAAAACGTTGCTTTCCAAGCTTCATGGAGCACACAGTATTTGCTTCTTCTCTATGGTTTGGCAAAGTGGACTGTGTGTTGACAGAGAAAGAGTAGGCCTGTTGGAGTGTTGCACTGATGTTTTGTAATATTTCTTCTCCCCATCACCATTGATATGGAGTTGTAAAGTCACTTTAGAAGGAATTTCTAATCATGTTGGAATAGTCAACTGTCCTGGTTCTGGGCAGGGTTAATTTTTGCAGTAGCCAGGAGGGGGCATGGCCAGGGCCCTGAGGTTGTTCTTCTCTACCACCTCAGGTCATTGATGGAGGACAGAGGGTGGAGGAAGTGGGGCTGCGGGGGCGTGGGAGGGGGTGCAGTGAATGGGGAAAGGAAAGGGAGTCTATTTCCTTGTGGTTGAATACTGTGGCAGGGGAAGTGGTTGGGTAACATCAGTTCTGAGCATTTTGCATATGAATCTCTTCTTTCTCTCTTGAACACTCTTCTTTATGAATATTGTTGCTGTTACGGTTTTCTCATCTCATTGCTGTTTCCAGTAAATTGTTCTTGACTGAACACATGACCTTTACCTTTTGTGTCAGTTCTCCTTGCTGTCGCAGGGGTGAGGGGGAAGGGAAGAAGGGAGCAAGGGAGCAGCAGTGGGGTTTGGAGAGTCTAAGTGGGAGCATGAATTTGGGGAACACCATTCCTAAACCATGACACCAGAAGCGGCCACAAAGTGTGTTCAGAATCCTTGAGAGAGGAGAGGTGTTGTGCCAGTCTTTAGGACACACTAGGAAATCAGTGTGGGAAAGGGCTCGCTATAAAAGATGAAGAAGTAACACAGGTTTTGAAAGTTAACATCAGAGTCAAAGCACTTTACTTTTCATAATCTAGAAAAGCTTTCTCCTGGGGATTGTTCTTGTGGTTTGACAGCTCAAGGACCTGAAAGAACCTCTTCACAAGAAGGATTATTATGCTGAGTCAGGGAAGAATGCCCTAAAGGAGAAGAAGGTCATAAAAATTTTGAGGAACATGCGAGGCCACCTGGCTAAACCTTTGCATTCTTCAGCTGCAGCTATCCTCCAGCTGGAAGAACGCATTCAATGGTAAGACAGTGGAGCAAGGCTTCACTTGATGTGATTCTGTGAAAACAACAGGACTGTTGTCTTGCATCCCAGTGAGATACTGATGCATGATTTTCAAAGATGCTTTTGTTTAAGATGAGATTCTTTCCTACTGTTCCTTTGGGATTTGTTCTCTTGTGGACTTCTGTGATAAGGCCTGTACTTCTTTTTCAGGCTGGAAATGAAAATGGCAAGGCTGGAAGACACAGTCCAGCAACAAGCCAAGACTATTGAAGTCTTAGAGGCCATCCAGGAAATCTCTTACCTCAGTAAGCTACTCAGAGCCTTCCCTGTTCATGACCCACAGAGCCTAGTTCCATATTCATGTGGGAAAATGTTAAAATTTTCAGGTTTTTCTAGAGAGAGTCTAGGAGAGATCAGACCATATGAGCAGATAATGTGGAAGACCCAATCATATTCTAGAAGAATGGGTGGAGGGGTACATGTTGGGAGGAAGACATACAGTAGGTGGTTTGGGAAGTTTGTACATTCCTAGTACCTTAGCCAATGGGGAAAGGAGGAGGGCAACATGCAGTTGGGAGTTTAGGATAAAAGGAGGCTGGATTCTCCAGAAACTTGAGAGATCCCACAGGGGTATGGACCACTAGGCTCCCCTTTATTCAAATAAAGTTGATTTTTGCAGGACTCTTCAGTGGACACCCATCTTTGGCACCGTAATTTCCAACACACCATCAAAAACTGTTTTGGAGTGAAGTTTGCCAAGTGAGCCAATTCCTGAGGCTGGGTCACCCTGCAGGTGTTTCTGCCATTTTGGGTGCTTTTTTGTTTCCATGAGATTTTTTGGTGAAATTTAGCAATTTTGTTTCTAGTGATCACTATCTAGTGATTACTTACCATTATTTTTGTTCCTGTTATTACTGTTATTTTGTTACTGTTCCTGTTGCTGTTTCACTTGTCAATAAATTGTTGTCTATTCACTTATATCTACTTTTATTTCTTCCTTATCGATGGAAAGGGACTGGATGGAACTAAGGGGAGGTAACTCATTTGAGAGTGTCCACCTCTTTCAACTGTCTTAAACCAAGGCTTCTTTTTAGAACTACTCTGGGAAGATGGTTATTGATATTGTTCTTGGTAGAGAGCTTTTCTTAATGGCCAGAAGCCTTTGTCTGCTGCACCAACAAAACTCAAGAAGTAATAGAAGTTTTTGTTAAAGGAAGTTCTACTCAGATTTGGGGTACCATTAGGCCTGTCTTCAGACAGAGGATTTAATTCCGTGGCTGAAACAGTTCAAAGTTTATACAAAGTGCTTGGGAGTTACATGGAATTTCCACACTCCTTAGAGACCACAGTCCAGTGGAAAAGTAGAAAGGATGAGCTGAAACTTGAAATGGCAAATATGTCAGATTTGTCAAGAAAGTTCACTAAGATAGCCTCAGGCTTTTCCTTTAACCTTATTAAGAATTAGAATATGGCCTAGATCTAAAGGAAGATTAAGTCCTTCTGAAATTATTTAAGGCAGGCTGTATCAAACGAACTATCTCAGGAGAAAGCCATGTGATAGAAAATAGTAATTTAAGAGAGTATGTATTATCTTTGGGAAAAGAGCTCTCAGTTTTGCATAGCATTGTTGTTTAGCATCCTTAACAATCTTGGACATTCAGGGGCATCCTCATCAGCCCAGGGATTATGTATACATCCACATGTGGAATAATGAATCACTTAAGGAAAAGTGGGAAGGACCATTCCAAGTTCTCCTGACTGCCTACATGGCTGTGAAAACTGCTGGCTAGACTTCTGGATTCCCTACACCTGGACAAAGCCAGTCCCAAATCACTTCACTGGAAACACTTCACTGGACTATTCAGCAGACAGCAAATCCTTTACAGATAAGATTGAAACAAAACATTTAATCAATTTGACTTGGGATCAAGTTAATTTTTTGATGGTTAGAGAGTGTATGGTAGTGTTTGTCTGCAATGAAAAGGTTAATGAAGATCATATTTCTATACTCTGTAGAATAGTAGCTGAAAAGGATGGAGCTTCCTCTGGAGAAGCTGGGAATCTTGGACTAGGTTTAGTTCAAGGGCTTGGCAAAATGTGCAATTGGAGCAATATCAGCACCTGTATACCTATGACTGAGTCAGTGAGGCAGACAGTTCCCCCAGGAATTACAACAGGCTGCAGAGACCAATCGGCTCAACAAAATTCTGCAGGAAATTGGGGATGAGTCACTGATGGATTGGCTACACTACTTGAGGCCTTAATCTGTATTACAATTATCACAATCATTATCATCATTTGTTTAGGGTCAGTTCAGTGTCAGACATCAACTGAAAGTAATAGATGGAAGTAGAGAGAGAAAACCTCTCTCCTTCCCAAAAGGGGGAATTGGCATAAATGCCAATTATATCCTCAGGAACATCAGGAATATCATCAATTGAAAAAGCAATGCTGGAATAGGAGAGCACTAGAAGTACCTCTTGGTAGGATTGGCTTATCTCATAGCTAACAGATCTTAGATGGCTTAGAAAATTTCTTATAACATGTTGGAATTTTTGCAGCTTGAATCAAACTTTCATCTCAGTTTCAAGAAAAAAATAAAAGAACTAACTCAAAGTACTTAAATATTCAGTTCTTTATAAAAGAATGGGCTGAAAGTGGAAGAAAGTACATTTGTGCCGAGTCAGTAAACTCCTACACATGGACTTTGAAAAAGTTGTAGTATTTAATAACTGCAACTATCTAGATCTAGACTATTCTATTAATTTAATAACTGCAACTATCTAGATGGAGACTACTTAGACTGACAGCCTTCTATTTCATTTTTTTCAGTAGTTCAAGACTGGCATGTGTCATAGCTGCTCTTGGAGACTGTTAGTACAGAAACTGTAAAAACATCATGAGGTCAAAGTATTTGGAATTTTGGAAGTTTTCACATCATCTTTAAATGCTAACCTTACTTCTCCTCTCCTCTGCATGCTGCTTTGGCTGCAGGGCTGTGTCCTCCTTTTAGTTCATAGGGGGAATAGATAAAAGCATTGCTGTCTTAACTGCTGCATAATGTTTTGGTAAGAGCATTGCCAAGAGACTCTAGAAGAGAGAAGGGTCTCTAGAAGAGACTCATTATGGTTCAATTGCTGTCTAACTGATGTCTTCTCTGTGTGTGAAGCCACTTGATCAGTCTCCATTTCCTGTTGTGTGGCAAATAGTTCTGCCAGGAGTTAAGAAAATGGAGTAGTTTTGGATTTTCTATTCCAGCAGCAATCCTTAGGTTAGGGATAAACACGTGAAGGATTGTCACAGGATGTCAAAAACTCAGTTGTTATTTTTATATTTTAATTTTTTCAAAACTGCAAAGCCAAAATCTTATTTCAAGAGCAAGATTAGGACAGTTATTCTGAAAGAGAGAAGCAGCTTAAGACAGCAAATTCTCTTCCAAACCTGCATATCTCCTGTTTCTACTGTCCATTTGAAAATAGCTCCACTCTGAGGTACGCCTAGCTGCACACTATCTGCTTTGAGGCTTGGTCTTCCAAATCTTATCAAATTGTTTCTCCTAATGATGAACAACAACAACCAAATTCTTACAGAAGGAAATATCAAAAAAGTAAAGATGACACAGACAGCAATTTAGTACACCTTGTCAATCATCTAATGACTGAAAATGACTTATGATAGATCATTTCTAAAAGTTTTAGCTGCAGCATTTCAAACAGAGCTTCAAACCTCCCCTTCCAGGCACTTCCTCCTGTGGTCTCTTTACCTCCATGGTGGTTCTTGGGTTTGTCCTTTTTGTGGCAAATGCCCCCTCTCCCTCCCATAGCCCAAGTGCCTGTTTCTCTTCAAGCCATCCAACACAGGAGACCTGTTGCTGTAGAGCTGCCATTCTCTTCAAACATGACCAGTTATTTTTCATTTCCACAGCCAGAATTTTTCCTTGGCTGAGTGATTTTTAAAGTTAACTGCCTTACTGGCTAAACATTAGGATTCAAACAACAAAAGAGCTGTAATGATTTAATACCCAAATATTTATTTCAAAGTAGTGCTGATTTCTGGTCAGAGAAAGGATACATGGCTTCAAGTGACTGCAGGAGGAAGGCTGCTTTAATGAAGACAACTAACACTAATGACAGAGTTTTGAGCTTACACACAATTATGCTTTGACTCAGGTTCTTATTTTGAGGTTTGGAGGCTGCTTGTGCCTTGTTCAAATGGGCTCTGCATTTGTTAATATTCATAGATGCAGCGCACGCATTTCTACGGCCTATATTTAACTAGTAATATTGATGTAAAGCAATTTCACATGTTAAGCCACATGTTAATTTGGTCTTTAATTGTGGAACTGCTGTAAAACAACGTGTTTCACCGCTGCTGGGGTCTGTTGGAGCCAACTGGCACACTTAGAAAACAAAAGGAGCAGAGGGCAGGCAGCTTCTCACGCCTGAGCTGCCGGCAGCGCGAACCGCCAGAGCCCGGGCGCCGCCGGGACCATGTGCAGGGGAGGACACCTGGTGCCATAAGGGTCCGTGGGATCCTTTCTTGCTTTCTCTTATTTTTTTTGCTTTTTCCTACTTTTTCTACCTTTCCTCCTGACTGTCGTCCTTGGTAGTAAATAAAAAGTGAGTTATCATTTTGGCTACCAGCATTTGACCTCGTTTGTGTCTTAATCTTGTTGTGGGTGTATTCAAATTCATTGCACACCCTGTGTCCATGGTTTAGGACACATTCCTGGATCAGGACATGAGTCTTTCTCTTGCTAGTATTCCCATTTCAATAACTGATGTTACCACTGTGTGTGGTGTCTTTCACATCATGATCTCAAAACGTGTCAAGGCCATTAAATGACATACCTTATCCAGTGGTAATTATGCAAGGGAGTAAATGTGTTCTCATTATTCTTGTAGATGAAGTAAAACACAGAGGGATTAAGCTATTCTATCCATAAAAGCAGCATGGGAACTAGCAATAAAACCTGGCAATCTTGTTTGTCCTCTTCCCAACTGCACGTGATGCTCCCTTCCCATCACTAAAATATGAACCAATGTATAGATCTCATTCTTCCTCCTACAGTTTCCAATCAAGTGACAAGATAACCTGACTTTGATGCTGGTTTTTAGGCCAGTTGAAAGATTCTATAAGGAAATAACCTATTACTGCATTTAGACAGATAACAGAATGGTTTAGGTTGGAAGGGGCGTCTGGAGGGTACCTGTTCAACCCTCCTGCTCAGGCAAGACCACCTAGAACCAATTGTCCCTGACCATGTCTAGACACTTTTCAGTACCTCCAAAGATGGAGATTCCACAATCTCCCCCCAGCCAATCTGTGCCAGCGCTCACAAGAAAAAAGTGTTTCCTGATGTTCAAAGGGAACCTTCTGGATTTCAGTTTGTTCCCATTGCCTCTGTACCTGGCACAGAAAAGAGCCTGGCTCCATGTTCTTGTTCTTCTCCCGGTGCAGGACTTTGCACTTCTCCTTGTTGAACTTCATGAGGTTCCTGTCAGCCCATTTCTCCATCCTGTTGAGATCCAGCCTTGAGAAAGCACCTGATCTATATTCCTGTGAACCATTACTGTGGGATGATGTTAAATTGAATTGACTCATGGGGGAGCATTTAACAATCTGTAGGCAAAGTTAACTAAATGACACAAGACCATCTTGGCAGTGTGAAAGTTGGATGTCTGTGAGTTGTAGAGAATTAATGGCCTGAGACTCAGTAAAAAGAGAAAAAGCATGAAATCAGAGCTAGGTACCACATAAGAACACTAAAGGGGAATTGAAAGCTGGAGAAGAGTTTTAGTACAGGAGCAACGATGAGAGCTGGTGTACTCCAACCCTGCTTCAATGCAGTAAAACAAGGACGAGCTTCAAGGCTCACAGAAATAAATGGCAGCCAAAAACACTCACAGCCCAGATGGCAGGGCAGAGGCAAATCTCTTTTCCAGCATTCTCCCTGTGCCTTCATTTTGGTTTTGTTTGTTGGGTTTTTTACGAGAGGAAGAAATGAGGAAATCACTTGTAGAAGACAAATTGGAGATAGCCATTATTGTTCTGTTGCTAGGATTAACTGGAACACATCAAATCGACTCAAGATGACCAGTGGTCACTTCTCTAGAGCCTTGCAGTCCAATGGGTTATTCCTCAAAGTGAATGTACAGTTCCATCAGCTCCAAATGGTAGAAGGTATGGGAAATCCATGCAGAAATTTAAGGTGAAGCCATCACTAAAATGGACATAGCTATGTGTATATCTGTTAAGGGGAAGAAGGAGAGCATGGTATGATGGGCTGCAGAGGAGGTCATGCTTGCATGAGACTGTCTTTTGGATTAATTGATGGGGTTGGATGACTGTTGTCCTTTAATTTTGGTAACAGGTCAGTGCTTGTTAAGATCTGTTTGTGCAGGTGTTTTTATTGGAAGGAGTTTTCCATTAAATACAACAGTAATAATTTGCTTCAGTACACGGTGAAGTTTAATCAGGAGAGGTGGAGCTTATGGCCTGACCAGCTAGGAACAGTATATGACAAAATGAGCAAAGGAATAGATTTTAATGTGGTGAACAGTAAGCTCTGCTCACTTTAGTGTCCTGATCAATGTCCCTGGCTGAAGCTGTTGGTGTGACTTTTTGGAATGGGATCTCCTATGGCTCCTATGGGCCCCTTACTGACTTCTATTTTCCAGCTGGCAGCTCTCATTAGTCCTGAATTCTGATGGTACTGGATGCTCCTTCACTTTTGCCGATAAAGTAATGAGATATAGAGTGGGAAATCCAGGCTGAGTGGTTTTTCTTAGCAATGTTTGGTCCCAGAGGTGATTGTTGTGCAGTGGGTTGTGACTCACAGCTGAGAAAGCCCTAGGCAGAAGTGAGCATGATCAGCATGGTCTTGTAGCGAGAGAGGGAGAATCCTGTAAAAAATCTTTGCATTGGCACCAAGTATAAAAAGTAGAGACCAGCCAGTAATGAGGACAGAGTTAGAATCCAGCAGTTTTGGACAGTTTGATTTCTGCTGTTGGTGAGTAACACTGATGGCAGTATTTGGGGCTGACAGAAGCTGAGGTGCAAGGTTATTTGAGCATCTCAGCTGTACTGCAGGAGGGAAGGCACAATTTGATTGTTTGCTTTGAAGACAGATCATGTGCAAGGCAGGAACTTCACTTGTGGATACAGTCAAGTGTGACAAGAGAAAACGACATGAAATGACATTTTTGTTCTGAAGAATCTAGGCTGTTTGTCCTCAGGAAAAGAGAAGAATAGGATGATGCTGACCATATTTTCTGGTGGCAGACTTCTTTTAGTTTGCCAGCTCCTGGAGTTGAGTCAGATCCAGAGACCCTATGTTTTGGCAGCTGAAGCATAGGTATTCCTTAATAATCTCTGACAGAGAATACTTTTAAGGTCCATGGAAATCATTGTATTGTCTTTTGATGTTCTCTTCATGTTGTACTTGACAGCTATTGGAATTTATTTTTTTTAGAACCTCAAAAGCAAAATTGTGTTATTTTGAAAGCTGAAAGACAGAAGGCTCCTAGCAGAAACAAAAAGGGCTTACAACTGCAATATTCTGAATATCATTCTTTTTAAAACTCTGTGTTTGGGAAATTTCCCCAGTGATTTTTTATATAACGATTGGTCAGACAGTTCATGCTGCTGACTAGTAGCATCTGAAACCTCGACTAGAAACAAAGAGCTGAATTTTAGGATGAGCTGAGGAAATTGAATGAGTTAGTAGGTATGATAAGAAAGGCACTTCCATCATCAGGTCTGCCTGCCAGGACTTCTCATGTGGTGGCCAAGAGCTAAGCTGTCCTTTGCTGCAAAGGCAATATCACAGATCTTATTTTTATTTGAAGTTTTATTCCCTTTATTCCCTTTATATCATTATAACATGAATCCTCTGTCTTGTCTTGTGGGATGTCTGTTGGGAGATTTTCATGGCAGTACTTGATTAACCTTTTGGCATGGTTTAACCCAGCTGGTAACTGACTGAGCTCCCCACAGCCTTTCAGTCCCCTGCCATGATGGCATGGGGAAGAGAATTCCAAGAGGAAAAGCTAGAAAAGACATGGGTTGAGATAAAGACAGTTTAACAGGTAAAGCAAAGGCTGTGAACACAAGCAAAGCAGAAAAAAAGGAATTCATTCACTGTTTCCAATGGGCAGGCAGGTGTTCAGCTGTCTTCAGGACAGCAGGGCTCCATCACACATAATGGTGACTTGGAAAGCCAAACACCATCAATCCAAATGTCCTCCCATCCTTATTCTCTCCCAGGTTTATCTGTGAGCATGACACCTGATGGTCTGGAATATCCTTTGGGTCAGTTGGGTTCAGCTGTCCCAGCTGTGTCCCCTCCTGACTCCTTGTGCACACCCAACCAACTCTCTGGTCAAGTGGGGTAAGAAGCAGAAAACACCTGGAGCCTGTGTGTGCACTGCTCAGCAGTAACTAAAACATGCCTGTGTTATCAATACTGTTTGCAGCACGTGTCCAAAACACAGCCCCATACAAATTACTGTGAAGAAAATTAACTCTATCCCAGCCAAAACCAGCACACATGTGAAGATCTGAAAATTAAACTGATCAAAGGATACTGAGTATAAAATGAGTCAGATTAATCTGTTTTACCCCGAACACAGAAGAAATACCCTGTCAAAGATGCTGCTCTCTGCAGCTTCTCTCTTTTCTGAGCCAAACGATTGTCATCTAGGATTCCTGTCTTAAATAGGTTTCCACTGTTGTCCCTATTTGTCTTTCTACTATCAAAAACAACAACAAAAAGCTATCTACTTCCCTGGGTACTTGGAAAGATAAGATATTAGTTTTGGCCATATCAGACTAGCAGTCTAGTTTCACAACCAAGTGGGTTGTCAGAATTTAGCCAGGCTGGAGATCTAATCTTAATCTGACCTTAAAACAAAAGTTGAGGTCACTGAGGCCATATGAACTGAAACCAAAAGGCAGAAAAATCATCAAGACCTCTGTGATGTGAGGCTGATAAATTTTAATGGCCCTTCAGTGAGATCAAGCATCTTATAGAGGAGATTTAGCATTTCACAATAATTGCATCCTTATGAAATAGAAATCATACTGGATGGCTTGCAGGGGAGTGATGACAATTCTTTTTCATTTCATGATGTAGAAGCAAATTAACCTTTCCAAAGTGTGTTCTTTCAGTCATAGTCAGAGAGTTTTATATCTTGTCAATTGTTGTATTTTTGTTTATTCATAGTGGATTGCTTCTCTTATGAAGAGAAAAAAGGGGTTGATTTTAAAGTTAGAAATGTTGAACCATATACTTAAAAGAAAATAAAATTATAATAGCACAGAAGCATGTTCTAGAATTTTATTTTTGTGTGACTGTGGTGGTTTTGGCCAGGGTAGAGTTAATTTTCTTCACAGTGGCTACCAGTGGTGAAATAACTGGATAAGATTTTACCAGGTATATTTGGGTATATTCCCTCTGTCCACTGTGTTTGTGGCTTAGGACAGTTCCCAGATGTTGGGGGTTAGGCTTGTTTCTTGGTTTTTTTTTTTTTTTCACCTATAGAATTTTTTCCCAAGAGTTTCCAGGCAACTAATTACTGAGTACTTATCAGTGCTCAGGTGAAACAAAGGGATGTAGCCTTGCACAGCTATTAATTGCTGTAGTTTTTGTTGTTTGTTTGCCTTGTTATACCTATTAGTAAAAACTGTTATTCCTATCTCCATATCTCTGCCTGAAAGCCGTTTTAATTTTTCTAAATTATAATAATGCAGGGACGCGGCTGAAGCCCGGCCAGGCGCGGAGAGAACGAAGCGAATTAGCACCCTGAAGCTCAAACACAACACAGGGGGGTCGGTTCTCTACCAATCGTGGCCATGCATGGGGGGGCAGGCCGAAGCACTTGATCTTGGTGTGGTTTTTTTCAATAACTCCCTCATGCGGAACATGTGCCCTTCTTGTTTTCACATTAGGCCCTTAAACAACCCCCCCCCACACACCGGAACTGACCGGAAGGTCTGCGGACCGCCACCAGTCTGTCCGCAGTGAAACGCGGAGCATAGAGCACACGCTGCACCTTCCGTGGGGACGAGGCGAAGGGCTGTGTCAGCCTCTCGTTGTGCTGGTGCCCTAGTGCTCACATGGTGGCGACGGACTCTCAGTCGCGACTGCTTCACGGATTCTAGAACAAACTGTTGGGCACGTGTATTGCCCTCGTTACAGCCGTGCAGCTTCCCCACCCCCCCCAAGGCCGCCTCGCCTTGTCCGCAGAGCAGTGTTATGGTATTATCTCTTGTGACAGTAAATTGCATTGGCCCTACCCGAGAACCGCGTCCCCGGGCATCATCGCGTCATGTCGACGTCTTATCCCGTGTGCTCCACCAAACGCGGCCCGGGTAGGGGTGTGCCTACGGCTTGTGGCCGCCGAGCCAGAGGGGAGCCTTGTGACTCACCGCCGCGTAACGTCTGCCCCCTGCTATCAGTAGAATTAAACCCCCATCTTCAATAACACAGACATTCTCTGACCTCATGCCTGTTATATCTACACCTAAGAGTTGACTCTAATACGATGTGTTTAATTCTCTCTTATAATGAGAAGACGATCAACGAATAATTCCAGAACACGCTTTGTTTATAAGGCCTTACCTGTTATTACTGCAATTCACATCTGTCCATTGATGAAGTTTACGCCCTCTTTTACTCTAATGTTGCTCCTTGTTTCCCCCCTACTGTCCCCTCTGTCCCTGTTCTGGCACGGACTGCCGCGCTGCGGCAGGGCCAGGCGGAGGCAGCCCAGTTCCGCCCCTCCGGGAGGTCACACGAAAGGGTGGAAGCGGATGGGCAACCTGTCCCACAGGCAACATGTTCCTGAGCGGCTGCGTGAAGACTGCGACGATAGACCGAGGGCCCGCATTGATTTTTATGTTCAGGGCCTGACACAGGCCGGTATGCACTATTTTTCGTTATTTTTTGTCTTTTTCTGGCTATCGGGGGCACGTAGAGGGCTGTGGGGGGTGACTGCGAGGGGTGTCGGGGCCGCGAGGCGATGCCGGCCACTGCGGTGACAGGAGTAATTAGCAACGGGAGGGGTGAACCACGACTAAGGTGCTAGTTGGGATATATGTAAGAGGCGTAGACAGCGGAGGGTGAGATTACATTGGAGGCCTTGGAAACGAGGGGGCGGGGCTTTGCCTCTATGGCGCCAGTGGGCTGCGGGGATTGAGGGACCCAGCTCACGCCACTATCGAGAATTGCTCGGGAAACACGTAGAGGACACTGACAAGCTTAGGAAGAGAGAGTGAAGAGATGTGAGCCAATCCGTTGCTGGTCAACTTTTTCAGCGTTAGCCTGCAAACAAAGTTGAGGACAAGCTTGGAAGGCTGACAGAAAGCACCAGGGAAGCAAGATCGGGAGAGTGCTCAACTCTAGCATGAGCAATGATGGACGAAGAGCCTCAGCCTTGCCTGCCACATGAAAGCCTGTGGAGGGAGCCGAACACAGGGCCTGTATGATGCAGGGGGCTGAACCGGGTGTGTTGGGCTTGGCCGTCGGGCTTTGGCCAAAACTTTTTCACTTTCTAACCACTGGGAGGCCTGAGCTTTCCCTTCCTGGACTGAAGGGCAAGTGCGCCAAAGGAAAACATCCCGAACCTGACTGCAGTGTTCTGTTTGGCTTCCCCACGTGTCCCACTGCTGTTGTCCAACGAACAGACGCTCTTGCACTTGATTTTTTTGCCTCATGTGCTTCTTAATATTTGTAAAATTATACTCAAAACATAATTTATAATAGATAAGTTGGTACAAATAAACTATATGTTTTCCATTCCTCACATGGAGGAGGGAACAAGTTGACACCTTCAGAGAGTCATCTCAAATTATTGGAATGGGTTGGAACCTCACACTTCCAATTACCTGTTAGCTGTGTATAATGTGCGTATTATCTGGTCGTAGTCATGAATAAAGCCAGAGGTTTTGCGCGCACCTTGCAATCTGCGGATACCAGTTCCGTGTCTTCTTTTGTGTTCCCATTTGATACTACGGATCGGAGTACGGCATGAAGATGGGCGGCTGCACCCCTTCTGGCCATGTACTAGGTAGGCAAAAGATAGATGGAATAGACACCGAGAGGGATAAATATACCGGAATTACTATTGAGAATTGCGGTTTTGGATTAATTATCAAATGGAACTACTTTTTAAATTAAATGTTGTCTATCTGTGTTACTTGTATACTTACCGTATATCCAGTGAGGTAGAGGTGCTCCAAGGCATGTGTTGCATATGCTCCCTCTCTATTTCAGACGCATGTAATTGCTTCGACCATGTATATATTCTGAATCTCAACGAGTTTCCTGGAGTACTGAGCCTTTATTTTAAATAGAGTACCTCGCAATCATTGTGTATTCCCAGATCCAGGTTAAGCTTGTATAGATATTAATAAATTTATATATTGATAACAACCCAACTGATCCATATGTGTAGATAGAATTGAAACTTTACGCAGGTTGGCAAATAGAATACCATTTTTTGTTAACCCTGAGTGGAAAATTGATGAGATAATTTGTACCCAAAAAACCACTTGTTGTAAAAATCTATAAATTCCCGTTAAACCCCTTAAATGAGATCCCATAGTTCTAATATTGTCACAAAGGTGTACAATATTGTAATAAAATGACATTTTCTATGTGAATCATTTGTGTAGATGTCACAATACAGCAGTGCAGCTGCAAGAAATACTAAAAGAAATTACAATAGAGATCACTGTTGAGGATTTTTTGTGATGAGAGGTGCTAAATAACAGAGCAATGAAGCCACAAAGCTGGAAAACAGAATTGAGGCCACTAGAAAATTCATCCAGCATTGCCCAGCCGTGTCCACTTGCACATCACAGCTGGCCACAGAGAAAGTAGCAAAAGAAATTTAAGAGGAAAAAGACAGGCAAGCCACAAATCGTTATCAAGACTAACTGCATAAAACGGAAACACCAGAGAAATGCGGGACTGCACGACGCCCATCCAACCGAGGCACACAGGACGGACAATCGCACCCCCACCGGCACACGGGCAGCTTCCTCTTAGGAGCGCTCCAACCGTCCCTCTGAAGGTCACCGGAAGCCAGAAAGCCATCAGGGATCTCTGTGGAACCTGGCATGAGAATTCAGACTGCTGTGCGATAAGTGACCCCGCCAGGAAACATCTCTGCTGATCTGAGCCTTTGGAAGAAGCTTCCAAAATGAATGATAACACGGATTGAGTGGGTTAGTTGAATAGACAGTGGGTGATACCACCATGGTGGAACCCTAGAGTTAAAGTTTAGAACTAGTAATATTATATACAAGGGGAATTAGGGCAATGAGGCTAACTCCTCTTTCACCTTACTCTTCATGGGTTTGGATGCGTATTCTGTAACTGGGTAGAAAAATACCCATTGTGACCCGATGGATGGTTGGGTTATTGGATGAAAAGTAAAAATAATTTAGGGTGTATTTCAAATTGGGACGGTTTTTTCTAAAGGACCTGAAGAGATAGAGACAGAAGCCATTTTCTACCTGTAAGGCACTATGAACCACATTTTGTAGCTGTAACATAGATAAATTAATTAAACATCTGAGTCTGAGGGAACACTCGAAGTCCAGCCCTTGAGGAACGACAAGTGCCGCTGGAGCTGTGGCAGGTGAGATGCTGGAGGCCGCCAAATGGCAACCGTTGGGCAGCCAGCAGCTTCTTCCAAGCATGTGCCACAAGCCGTCCCTTGGAAAGTCCCAGCCTGTGGCCACCACTTGCAAGACTGCTGCTGCGGCTGTCAGGGCTCTTCTTCGCCTGGCTTGCCCAGCCAGAGTGTGACTCAGCCCTGAGCCGGCACACGCTGCGCCTGAAGCCCTGCAAGAGCCGTCAAGGTCACTTCGGCCAGCCTGGCTCTGTCCAGCCGCTGGGAAAGGCAGGGCCAGCAAGCCAGAGAAGGGCTTGCCTTGGCCTGCTCATGTGGCTCCAGCCGAGAAGGGAGAGCAAGGCAAGTGTATGGAGCCAGGTGAGCACCCCTCCCCCAGGCACCCGAAGGTTGCATGGGAGACCCTGCAGTGCTCATCTCATCCAAACCCTCCATGACAGGGAGCATCTTTCCAGCACTCAGGTTGTCAAGCCTGTACAGCGGGACTGGAATGTTCCAGGGCATTGCCCATGACCACCATCCTGGAACCTGTCCTGCCTGGATCACCAAACCTCATCATCAAAGATCCTCTTAATCTCTTCCATATGAAACCTCCTTCTTCCTTTAGTTACCAGCACTTTAGCCTAATGGAACGGCCCTAAAAACCGTTGTCCCCCCTTGGCATTCCCATCGACCGGTTTTCCAAGGAATGCCCATGCAGGTGAGCCAGGGGTGGTGTCTCAGTGAGGGCTGCCCTAGGAAACAGTGCCCAGCCTGCCCTTTCGTCTGCTCTGAAAGCTGGCTTTGCCTGGCAATTGGCGTTTGCTGATGGTCCGCGTGCGAAGCCACCAGAGATCTGGCCTATGCTGGAGTGGGACTGAGAACCACAACTGGGGCCCACTTGGGATTATGCTGGGATAGGTGGACACACTTGGCAACTGCCAGAGGATCATCGGGCAACGAAGAAACGGGAACACCTGAAGCATCCTGAGGTACAAACCTACTGGTGCAACTGGGATACACTGGAAGTGCCTGTAACTATAGCCTGGTCATGGAAACACACTGAGGAACTGGGCAACAACAGAACTATCGGAACAAGCTCGGGATACACTGAGGTGACTGGACTCCTACTGGATTAGATGGAGTGGCTGAAACCACTGGAAATCACACTGAAAGCAACGGAGGAAGTGGGGAATGAACTGGAAGCAATGCTTGGGTGATGGATATTACCGGTGGAAGTAGACGGATGAGTATGAGGATCATACTGGAGGTATGGGGTCATCTGCATTACGGAGCTACTGGGACACGCTGAGGGCCACTGGCTGTTCATACGGAATACAGGATCAACTGGGGATGACCAGCGGAGGGATGGACCCGACTGGGGTCCTGACTTACCAGGCCCATGCGAGAGCCTACTGGGATACACTGGATGAACTTGGAATAAATTGGAATGACAGGATGTATGCTGTTGAACCCAGTGGGATGTATGGCAAGTGACGTGGGTAAAACTGGGGGCAAGTGAACCATGCTGAGCTAATGGTGCTACTTGGAAATGACTCCAAGAATGTCAGGGCGAACTGGATATTACTGGAGTCTGATGCATGGCAGGTGGATGACCTGGGATCACACTGGAGAACTGGAATTGCTGGCGGAGACTGGACCATGCTGGGGCATCTGGGGCCCTGCTGGGAGAGACCAGGGCAATCATACTGGACTCATTCTGTGTATTGTATGGGAGTTCCGAGGCTGGCTAGGGGCAACTTGGGAACACACTGGACCAAATGGGAGCAACTGGGAGCAACTGGGACTCATGCTAGAGGAACACTGCAATCACAATGGGGAATGGCTGGCAGTTACTGTGCTCCCTACGGAACGGTAAATAAAGAAATCTAATCCTTGGTTTATGGATGTTAGTGCTGTTGAATACTGAACTGTGAGACCTAATCCCATATAAATTTCTTCTAACCCTGCAGCTAAGGTCGAAACTCTTTAAATCATGATTCAGATCCCCCTGAATTGGGTGTCCCCCTGAATGTCGGGTTCCCTGAATTCGGGTGTCCCCTACAGCCCCCCCCCCCCCCCCCCGAGGGTCATCTGTCCACGTCGACTGGGAGGACGCATGGTGGCTCGTCATCTCTCCCGGCCCATCAGGGTGAGTGGGTACCTGAGAACCCCAAAAAGATCACCTGGTACCCTACCAAAAACCCACCTGGATACCCCCCAAATCTCCTGGCCCACCCAGATACTAGGAATCCCAAATTCAATGGTACCCCAAAAAATTCACCTGTACACGTACTTCCCAATCACCAGGACCTCCTCACATAATCACCTAACCACCCGGATCACTGGAGAACCTGGATATCCCAGAAATCACCTGGTGTACCCCATAATGCCTGGGTACTCCTAAATCAACTGAGAAACCCAAAAATCACCTGAATACCCACCCAACCACCAGAATGCCTCAAACTGTGTCGGTACCCCAAATCATCCTGGATCTCCCCTCAAATAATGAATGGGTACCATGAAAACCTGGTACACGCCCAAAACATCAGGTACTCCAAAATCACTAGGTACTCCGGGTAACCTCCCAAAAATCATCTGGTATCCAAAAAATCCCTTGATACCCAAATCAGCCAACATAGTACCGAACAACCCCTGGAACCAGCCTCGCCAGGACCACCTCCAACCTGTACCCCCAAAACACCTGAAAGCACCTGGGTACCCCAAAAATTCTGGACCTCCCCAAACTGGTGGTGTGAACCACCACTGCTTTGCTGGTAGATGCAGTGTCCCATTTTCCATTGACTTGATGGGTAGACTGGTGTCCCTAAATCTCTGCAGTAGGGTGTTGAATGGGTGAGGAACCTGTTCCTGTTTACTCGGCCATTTACCGTACAGTAACCCTTCCCAGAGTCCAAAATGCCACGAGCTCCCAGTAACCCCAAGATCCCCCTTTAAAGGGATTCCAGCATTTGGGGATACTCAGGTTTTGGGGTTACTCAGGTGTTACAGGTGATAGAAGGGTTAGAGCCGAAAGTGTTGGGAACCATAGGGCATTTTTTGGGTCTCCAGTTTTTTGTTATTTCCGTTGTGATTTTATATAGGAAGTAGTAATCAGTGAGGTCCACAGCTCCACACTGACGGCAGGGGAGAAATTGCACCGTCATTTCCTCCAGTCAATGTGGACTGCAGAGAACCTCACAGAAGGGGGGCTGTGGGGGATACCCCAACATTCAGGGGGCATCCAACATTCATGGCTACCCCAAAACTCCAGGGGAGGGCCCCAGGTGGGAGGAGTCCCGATTAACTCAGGAGAGGATGCAGTGCAGGCACACCCAGGCCGCTTGGCCGTGGGATTGTGAAGATGGCACCTGCACCGAGCTGCAGCTCTGGGAGGGGCAAAAGGGGCACTCTCCAAATCTCAGGGGAGCAGCCAGGGACAACCCGGATCTGAATGGGGCAACCCAGGTACCCATGAACCAAGGTTTAAGGACACCATATCACATCTGAAACAATGGATTTAGAGCAACAGTCCCTACCAATGAGGAATAGGACAACAAGTCCTACCATTGAAACCAATGCTAGGGACATGGGTCTACCCAGTAATCAATCAGGATTTGTTGGAAACTATGACAGGCAATTGGGGATTGCGAAAAAACAGGTCTACCCATTCAGCAATGGCATTCAAAGACACCAGATATACCTTAATAAAGTCAGAAGGACTTTGGACAAGCCCTGGCTAGCCATCTAACGTGGGGAAGTTAGAAAATGGTCCAGGGTAAGTAGAATTTAGGGGACCAATCGGTGCTACCCATGAAATAGGGATTTTTGGTACCCAAGGCTCCACCCTTAGGACAACGGGATTTAGGGACACCAGGTCTACGCGACGAAACCAATGGGGACTAGGAACACCAGGTTATCCATAAAAGAAATAGGTTTAGGAACACATGTTACCATTAAGGACAGTGGGGATTGGGGGTCAACAGTCTACCCAGAAACCCAGGGCTCATGGGACACTGGGTCCTACCCTTAAGGGGCGATTAGGTAATCAGTCCAGCCATGAATGGAAATGGGAAATTTGAAACATCAGGTTTAGGTCCATTGAAGTCATTGGGATTTAGGACCCATCTCAGCCATGAAATGAAGAATTCAGGAAAACAGGTCACACGAGAATGGAAAGGTTGACTGGACACCGAACTACCCATGAGGTGACTGTAAGACCTATCAGGTCTGCACGACGTCCAATGGGGAGTTAGGACTACCGAGTCACTCATTAAGGTTATGGGATTTTGGACCCAGGTCTACACATGAAGGAAATGGGAATTTTTTGGGACCCATGGGTCTAACCTACCACCCAAAGAAACTCAACTTCAAGCTACGGGCTGGAGAAGTTTGGGATAGGGTCCCCAAGCTGAAATTCGGGGATTTTCCAAGGCAATCTTTACTTCCCAGCCGCAGGGGCAGTGCCCCAGCCTTGCATACCTGCAGTTCCTGGTGCCCCGGACCCATCACCAGCTGGTCCAGGCCAGAGTGTGAGAACTAAGCAGGGTCAGCAAGGGCCCTGCCAAAGGCCATCTGTCCTCAGGGTCCTGCCGCACAGTTGACTGCTGGTGGTCCCAGGTGTGGACTGGTCGGGCACCAGTACAAAGACCGAATTAAGCGACTTGGGACTTTGCCCCCAAGCCCCTGCGGCCTGAGGTGGCAGCTCCTAGTATAACCAGTGTCTTGGTTTTGAAAAGAAAACAGTATCTGCTTAAAGAAGGGCGGTCTCTTGGAATGGATAATATGCAAATCTCCTCTCCTCAAATTA
>JAJEOU010001723.1:177906-223160 GCA_021534815.1 Acrocephalus arundinaceus | reverse complement strand
GTACCTTAGGGCTGTAACATGAGTGAGGTGATGTCCAGCTTCCTTTTTCCGAAACAAACATCAGTGATGTGAGTGGTCCAGTTCCCTTCTCAGGACCATAAATCAGTTGATGGCCATGTCCAGTTTTCCAGATGGTGGTCTATCTTCCCTTTCCAGGATTGTCCAGTTTCCTTCTCAGGATCATCAATTTTAGCTTGGGATATGCTCACTTCTTCTTTTATTCAGGTGATTACAATTCCTTCTAGATATATTTCTAAATCTATAGTTTCAAACCTCTTTTAAAGCAGCTTAAAGCTTATAACAATTTTATTTTCAAAGCAAATAATAATACTTTCTGCATCATTCTATCCGACATGTTAAAAGCCAAAAAACTCATGCTAATAAAAAACCCTGAAACTGCATATTGTGAAAAACTTTTAAGCTTACATTGTTCCATTATAAGCAAGCACAATATTTGTCCAAAAGCTTCTTTCCATGCTTTTTCCGTTTGTTAATTAAAATTCATTTTTAGAACTGTCCTTTGGCCTCTTTCCACACCATTTCACAACCAAACTACACAACCCCACATTTCACAGACAGAAAGGTGAAAAGAAGCAGCTAAAGGTGAGGTAATTACTGAAACAATGGAGGCAGCCTTAATTCCAGATGGACCAATTTCCATTGAAGGTAAGCCAAGTATAATAAAAAGGACAAGAGACGTATTGAAAAGGAGAATGAAAGTTATAACCAGGAGGGTGGGCTATTACAAATAGGGAAAAGGAAGGCTTGTGATCCCTCTTACATGCTATTGGTCATTAGTGAAAGAGGAACATGAGAAAACACATTGGGGAATAGATGCTTGGTACAATTATTGAAAGAATAGAATCATAGCCAGAAATTGGCCAAGTACAGTAATTCAGGTGACTCGCCAATGTAGCCTTGCCTCCAAACTAATCCCAAAAATATTCCTAAACAAAGCTTGGGCAGATTGGGAAAGGATATGGGCCTGGGCGCAATGGCAAATTGATTTTTTAGAACTACCCCAGGAGAGGAGGGTACTCGATACCTACTTGGTGTTAACAGATACCTTTTCAGGGTGGCCAGAAGCTTTCCCTGCCCTGAACTGCCAAAGCGCAGGAGGTAACCAAAGCATTGGTACAGGAAATAAATACTGTGTTTTTGGAGTTCCAGACAATGTCCTCAGATAGAGGGCCACATTTTATCTTTCAAAATTGTGCAGCAAATTAGCCCTCCTCTTGGGCATAGACTGGGAACTTCACACTCCACATCCCTCAGTCAAGCGGCCAAGTAGAAAAAATGAATCATTGGATTAAGCAGCCAATTCTAAGACTGTGATGAGAGGGCAAAGTTAGCTTGGCCTCAGGCTCTTCCTTTTACATTTTACCAATTTGGACCAAGCCAAAAATAAAAGAAGAACTAAGTCCTTTGAAATATTGTAATGGAAGGCCCATTATGGAATTCAAGAACACCCACTCAAGTAGGGGAAGAAAACTCCTACACAGATATAGGATGGCCAAACCCAAAACAAACTTAGGTAAATTGAGAACATCGTGGCTGGGGCTCGAAGCAGAGAATTAGATGAGCCAGTACATGATGTGCAGCCTGGGGATTATGTGTATGTTAAGTCTTTTTCACAAAAGACTCTGGGAACCACAGTGGGAGGACCATTTCAGGTGCTCCTACCACCTCTACTGCAACAAAATCAAGGAACAAAGCACCTGGATCCATCACTCCTGAGTGAAGAAGGCTCCTGAGGGACTCTGGAAATTTATACCGGGTGACAATGAACTGAAAATTAAAACTTTCTTGGGAAAATAAATAGAGTGTGGGTGAAATGATAGGTCAGAGTTAACAACTCTCCAAAGAATAGAAAGGCTTGTAGTTGTAATGGATAATCAGGCAGATACAGCCTGGAGAGTTGTGCGCATTTGTGACCGCCGTGCTATAGGCACAGCTAATGCAGCACCACTTGTATATAATGGGACTGGTATAGATGAGTGCCAAGGGAAAGCTTATGATTTTGAACTCCTGTGAGTCTCTGAGTCAGGTGTTAAAAGTTACAAATGCAGCTGTGTGGCAGGAAGGAAGAAATGTTTGGGGATGTGAATATGTGTTCTGCCAGGATGGAGTCCATGAATCTCATCAAGGACCAATGAAACCTACTCAAATTGGGCCCTGAATGCTGTGACAAATGTTTAACCCAAACTGTTCCAAATTTAGGCTCAAAATAGAAGGTTGTGCAATTAAGGATTTTAGGATTGACTGTAACATAACTGAAATTTGTACTGATCCCTGAAAAGATGATGCTAAGATAGCTCCACCCAATGCCAACATAAGAGAAACCACAGCTACTCAAATCACTTAGAACCCATAGCTCCCAAATTTACACAAAACTGGGCCATTTGCTCTTAAGAAGACAGGAATTCAAAATTTGCTACTTAATCCAAAGTGGGCATAAAAACGGGTAGAAATGGCAATGCAGTGAATGCCTCTGCCATTTCGACACCGAGTGTGCTATGCATTTTTAAAGATCTCTTTTATGGATTAGACCACCTGGCTGCAGGAAGCGTGTGCCTTACATGTCCAGACAGAAGAGAGACCTCACTGGGTTATTGAGAACAGGGCTAGGGCTTCTAAACACCATGGATTCAGAGGCATTAATGAGCAAAGTGACAGAATTGACAGTGATATGGTTAAATTGCAACAACCTTTACAATCTTCGTATTTGGCATTAGGTACCAGCCAGTGGAAGTTGTCCAAAATATTACCAGAATTGGGAAATATAGAAGAGCGGGATCATGAATTGATAATTAACACCTTAGGCACAGCTAGTGAGAACATTTCTTTGGCTCTTGGCTGTACACAGGCACAGTTATAGATGCAATCAGTGGCTGCCTCAGTCATTACGCACAGGGGAGAAGGCACATTCCCTGATATTTTGTAAAGTGTTTGAGATAAATGCCTTGGATTTAGAAAAGAACTTCAATCCTAGTGGGTTCTAGTTCATTTTACTTTTAATCCCACTACAAGTAATGGTAACAGCTTGTTTTTAACTATAGATGATGCATCAGTGAGCTTGATACATCCAATTGTTGCTTTGGGCTAAATCATGAGGGGACCATATCTATCCTTCTGAACACAGAATGTGGCACAGAAAGTTGGAAGGAATGATGAATCCATTAAATCAGAACCTGTTCCAACTGAGGGCAACGAATTGGGGTTTATATGCGAGGGCAAGTGGGAGGTGATGATAAAGGACACTTGGTTTGGATACAGGTCGCATAAGCATCTTGTCACTTTGAATCAGCACGCCTTACCAGACAATCCTTGCATTTGTTACAGGACAAAGCCTTGTGCCTGCCTCAGGACAGCATGACCCAACTCTAATTGGTGGATTGGAGGTCCTCTGTGATGAAACTCAATTTAACCTGTTGTTTGTAGCTTGTCAAAATTGAAAAGGATTGGCTTTTTCCACTGTCAGGCACCTATGTAATCCACCACATACAAGGGTGAACTTGACACTGTGCAAGAAATACTCACCATGTTGCCTATAGGGATGAACTTAACTTTGGTTGCAGCAATCCATTTGAAACAGAATGAGTTAAAGGAAATCTTAAAGAAATATAAAGATGAAGGAAAGAGAACATTTGTTCAAATACACCATGACACAGGGGACTATAATGAGAGTATTTAAAAGGTCAGAAGAAAGGCCCATCCATCATTGGGTGGGATTGTGCTTTTTGGGTGCGTCCCAACAGCGACGCGCTATACTCAATTAATTTGGTTCATCACACAATATTGTTTTGCTCATTTTAGTTGATACAAGTTTGATTTTGTCTGTTTATATATACTTGTTTGGGATGAGAAATGCTGCGTCAGTAGCAGCTTTAACTTCAATATCAAGGCATTATGCTGTGGTTTAAGGGACACCCTATCGCACAGCTCGGCTAAGATGAAGAAGAACTATATGTTAGTAAAAGAATTACCAAACCTTGAAGAAGCGGTGGGAAAGAACATGATTTTAAAGATTGAGATCTTTAGAGGGTTAGGAGAAAATTCAATTGATCGGATGTAAGTAGATAATGAAACAACATAAGGAGTTATCAGATGCACAACTTGATCTAATTGAGGGTTCATTTTGCCATGATGAGCTCATGTCAGTATTGTTTAAAGACGGAAAGAGTAAGTGAACCATTTTAAGAACAGATTGAAACCAGTAAGAACAATGAGCACACCTGGACTTTATTTCAATCAATCACGAAGCAGGGGACTTGGATTGTGCCAGCAGGGTTACAGAGAAGCTGAATGAAGACATTCCTTACTTAATCCTTCAAGACCATCTGAACCAATTCGAGAACCAGCAACCCCAATTCAAGAAGAACTGCACACACATGAAGGACTAAGAGCCTCATTTATAGAGGCAAGGGATGGGACATGCTGGGGGTTTGCATATGTATTTATAGTAAGACCTCGGGAAATAAATAGAGGGGCAAGGAACCTTGTACAGGCTGTCCAATCTCTAGAGGCTCCACGTGCAGCCCGGCCAGCATTTCTAAAAACATACCACTTCTCTAAACTTTTAACTTGGTTAGAGATTTCCCTTGCGCCCCATTAAACACATTGGTTAATGACACTCACTGTACTGTAGAGCCAAGGCCTGGGTGGAATCCCACCAGTGTGGGGCTGAGCCGGAAGCTGGCAGCTGGTCCTTGAAGCGGCTGGCTGTCAGTCAAGGCCCTTGGGCCTACCCAAATGCTTTCCCTGGCAGCCCATGGGCAGTGGGATTCTCTGCACCTCCAGCTCTGCCTCAGACCTGCTTCTGAGCCACTGCGTAGGGCACAGATTCCCTTCTCCGTGTCCGTCTCAAGGTGCGATCCACCTGGGTCCAGTGGAGGCTCTGCCCTGAGCTGCCAGCGCCCACAGGCCTGCCAGGGCTGCAGGATGCTGCTGCTCGGCCCACCCACGGCACTGCCAGCAGGCAGCAAACGCAGCAGTGCCAGCAGCAAACAGTGCCAGCACAGCAGCAGCTGCAGCAACCAGTGCCAGCAGCAGCAGCAAAAGGCAGTCAGCAGCAGCGATGCAGTGCCAGCAGCAGTGCCAGCAGGCAGCGTAGAGCAGTATGGCATGCAGATGCAGCAGCAGTTTCCTCTCAGCTGTTGCTGTCCTGACACTGCTGCCCCTCCCGCTGGCACCAACATCTCTGGCTGCCCCGGGAGAGACGAGCGCCCTGGAGTCGCTGTGGGGTCAAGAGCCTGGAATTCCCACACATGGATTCCTCGAGCCATTGGACCTGGGGCCCTGGCATCGCCACAGGGTTCTTCGTGCCCAGCTTGGATGTGAAGAGAATGCAGTAAATGAGGTTCCTGAGGAGGCTTGCCCTTCAGGAATGGTCTCGATGGTTTCAGTCCAATTGCTGTCTCTTAGTCTCCATTTGGATGCAGTCTTCTTCGCTATTCAATCCTTCAGAGTTTTGATCCTTGATTCTTCCCCCTGGCGGAAACATACTTCCAAGCATGCTCTAACAGTGTAAGGAGTGCCACAACCCCCACTACACCTCTCCACAGCCCTCCAAGCAGAGGTGGAACTGGCTTTTGTATTCCATGTTGGAACAGCCTACATTATTTAGTCCTCTTTGGAATGGATGTTCTCATTCTTGTTTGATGTTGCAAAGCTTAAGTACCCACAGTTGCACCCGGAAGCCTGTGATTATTCGGCATTGCAGTAATTTCATAGAAAGTCATTTTGTCACTGAAGGTGGTCTAAAATTCCCATTTTCTGCGAAAAAACACTGGACTATTCTGGTGCAAATGATTTCTCGCCTAGAAGAAAACCCCGTATAATCTGAGCCATAGCCCTTGAGAAGTTGTAATGACAAGCTGAATCTTTGTCTTCAAATGGCTGTTTGGAAGCAGATATGGTGGGGTGGGTTTTTTCTTGTTGGTTGTAGTTCTTGGTCCTGGTTTAGTTTGCATTTAAAACCCCTACAGACTGGCTGGCTTGCTTGATCACCTGCACAGATGGAGAGATGGCACCCTCCCTCCCCTCTGTGCAGCTGAGATGGGCAAAAGGATGAGAACAAATTCTCTTTCTGCTCTCACATCAAAGCATGGAAAGCTAGACAGGGTTATCCCAGAAGTTCGCAGAGAAGCTCTGGTGGCGATGAGCCACCCATGACCCCCTTGAAGCTGTGTGCTCACGACCTGAGCGCCTGCACAGAGGGGTTTTGCTCTGGGTTGCCTCAGCCCGTGTTTGGACGCTGCCTCTTGCACCATTCTGGGGGCCGTGGCATGGCACCAGCGTACTCACTGTCCTGCCAGCGTCCCTGTCACCATGCACTGTCCCCTGTTCCCCTAGACCTCTACATCTGGCAAGGAAGCAGTGCCTGTGCAATGGACAGAGTGAGAGACTTTGAAAGAATCCTCTGCGTGCCATTAAGTTTCGACAGATGTACACAACCCTCTTTGTAAAATTGCCTGCTGGCAAGTGTTTTCCTGGCAGCCTTGCAGTGCAGCCGCAACCCTGGGCAGTTCACAGGCGTGCACTTCTGCACTCCAGCACCCATTAATGCATGCAGGGAGTAGAAGTACCTTTTCCTGGCATGCTGCCCAAAATTGGATGGGTTTTGAGATGGATTGTTTCTCAGCTTAGGAAAGTTTTATCGTCCTCATCATGGAAGGTGCATGTTTTATGTGCGACTAAGGGAACCTTCTTAGTGCTACACTCTCCATCTCCTGCTTTCCAGCCACATGTCCACAAGCCTCTTTGTGAACAATCTCCCCCTAAATTCCTTCTGCTGCCTTGACTGACAGGAAGGGCTTCAAGCACAACTCCACCACTCGTCAGGCTACCTGGCGCATACACACACTGGGGGAGAGGCCCACGAGTGTCCCCAGTGTGGGAGAGCTTTTCCAGGAGCTTCTCACTTTGACCAGACAACCAACCAGAGGCACCAGTAAGGGAAGCCCTGCAAGTGCCCAACTTGTGGGAAGGAGCTTCGTGCTCTGCTCCAACTCCTCCCCCATTGATGGAAAGCCCACATGGGCAGAGCCCTTGGTGACCCACATCCCGTGATCCTATGTTGGAGAAGACACCTGCTGGTGTCTCCTATGTCGCTCCCTGGGTACCCCAGTAAGACCCGGGAAAGATTCTGGGACCAGGAACATCCATCTGCAAAGACTTTGATCAACATTGGAAATTAACTGGGAAAGTGCTGATTTTGTTTGACAGTACGCCCAAAGAATTTCATACTGCTCTGTCCAGTTCTCTCTCTTTCTTAGGTGAATCAAGCAATGCCAGTAGGTTGATCATTGGAGATCTTTTTCCCTGAAAAATTACCATGTTTATCCCTTTTCAAAACACCCAACAAACTGGCGGTTAAAAAATAAAGAAAATTACGGCAAAGAGATCTAAGCCTGAATCATTTTGGTGTTTGAGTTGTCAATGATCTGGCGTCTCATGTATCTAGGCAAATATTCAGGGGGGTTAGGTGTGTTTGGACCACCAAGACCCTCAAGATCCAGGTGAGTGGCGTGGCGCAGTATTATATTCTCAGTGCCTAACTGATGCTATAGCGTATTGTTGGGCAGCAGTGAAATCGTGGATGACTCTAAGACATATGAGTGCGTCGCTGTTCTTCTTCTCTCCCGGAGGTAACTTCCAGCTGTAGATACTCGCTCTCGTCCAGATCCCTGCCTGTGAATGGTCGCACGTTAGACAGAGATGTGCTCTTCTCTCTCAGACTTTTTCTGTACAGAGATTCCACATCACCAATAGGAACTAATTACAGTGGGGTATAGAACCTGGACTTAACAATACAAACTAGGGGAAGTCACAAAAAAACCTGCTGACAAATGCTTATGAAGATGCTCAAAAAATACCAGCAAAAATTAACCATCGGTGTGCAGTTGGAGGGGAAACCCCCACTGTATCCAGCGCGCTGCTTTGCTCACATTTTACCATTTTTATTATTGAAATAATTGATTGATTGTTGCCTGATATATTGGCTGAGTCAAGCTCTTTATTCCTTACAACCCCCAGGCCCCAACCGGGCACGGGGCTCTCCAGCCGCTCTGGCACTGATGATGGCCCGAAGGAAAGGGAGAGCACAGGAGAGAGCGAGAGCAGGAGATCGGGAATCAGGGATCGCAGTTCCAGCGCCCAGTCCCGCTCCGCCGGGCCGGGACCGCTCCCGCAGGAGAAAATGGATCCGCGGATCGCGGGGCTGCCCCCGCCCTGCGCCGCCGGGATCTGCCCGGCCACCGGTGACGTCACTAATGACTCGGGCTGCCATTGGCGGGCGGCAAAGAGCGGCGCCAATGGCGGGGCCGGAGGCGGCTCTAGGGGCGGTGCCAGAGCTGTGGGCGGGGCCGCAGCGGAGCAGCGCCATGGCTCCAGCGCCGGGGCTGGGGGCGCTCCTGGGGCCCCGGGGGGCGGCGAGAGGTGAGGGGGACCCCCGGCCCCGGGACTCCTTGATCGCCCATTCCGGAGCACCGAGGGGCCCGCGAACCCCCATTCCTGGGCTCTGCGATCCCCCTGAACCCCCATTCCCGGGCATGGGTTCCACCCTGCAGCCCCTTATCCGGTACCAACAACCCCTGCACCCTTTCCCGGCCATCCCGCCTCTCCCTGCCCCCAGAGCTCCTTTTTCCTTGACCCAGAGACCCCCTGGACCCCTATTCCTGCCCTTCCCAGCACCCAGCCCCTCCTTCCTCATCCCCCCACACGGATTCCTGGGAGTCCCCCCGTGTCCCCTCCCCCAGGACTTTGGGGGTCCCCCTGACCTGTCCGTGCCCCTCCCCCATTTCTGCCCCCCTGTGATGGTGGGGGTGGGGGCTCAGTGCTGGTGCCCCCCTGCCTGCAGCAGATGCAGCAGTGAGGGGAGTTCAGGGGTATCCCTGAGCATTCGGGGTCCCCTGGGATTTGGGGTGATCCCCTGGGGCCCCCAGGATCTCTCTGAACACGCTGACACTGCCCGTGCACAGTGAGAAGGGTCAGACCTGGCACGGGGTACCCAGCTCTGTCACCGGCATGGCCCAGGTACCCCCAAAACCTCCGGGGAACCCCCAAAGCCCCGGGACACCCCAACCTCCCCCGGATCCCAAAAACATCCCTAGACCCTCCAAAAATGCTCCAAGACCGCAACGCCCCCAACAGAGCCCCCCAAAACCCTCTCAGGACATCAAAATTCCCACGGGACCTCCCAACACCCCTGTCAGAACCCCTTGACAAGGTTCATACCTGGCATGGGGTCCCCATCTCTGTCACCGGCAGATACCCCAAAACAGCCTTGGGTTCCCCTTGGGATTGCCTAATCCCCCCTTCGGGACCCCTAAAAACCCCCTCAGGAACTCCCAAAAATCTGCTGTGACTCTTAAAACCCTCGGGATACACAAAACCTCCCTGAGAACCCCTCATGCATGTTTATACCCAGCACGGGGTCTCCATCACCATCATCGGCATCACCCGAAACCTCCAAACCCTCCCAGGACCCCCAAACCCCACCTGGGACCCCCAAACGCCCCAGGGCTCCGTGCTGGAATAAACGGGAGTGGTGTTGCTCTTTTAAGGGCAATTATAGTGGGACCCAAAAAGAGCAGGGGCTCTTAAAGTGGGGATGGTAGAGAGAACCCCAAAATTCCACCCTGGGGGGCCAAACATCCCCCACAGGGGCTTGGAGTGGGGGCTCCTCTAAAATGTCACTTAAAGCCATCGTGATCCCCCTTTGAAAGGGGCTTGTGGGGCTGCAGCCTCACAAACACCCTAAAATGGGGAGGAAAAACACCCTTGTAGAGGTGGGATCCCCCCAAAAACCCTTAAAAAGAGAAAAACTCTTCTTCAAAGGGGCCAGAAGACCCTTAAAGGCCCTCAAAGAGGGACAAAGATCCCCTCCTCTGCTGGGGCCTCTCCGAGCTGGGAACTCTCCCGTTGGCTGCACTCGGGGGAGCCCCAAACAACAACGGGTCCAGGGCTGAGCCCCCCACTCAGCCGGGGGTGCAGAGAGAACTGGGGGGGCTGGGAGGGGCCTCGGGGGTCCTGGGGTGAACTGGGGGACCCTCAGTGGGTCCCAGATCCCCCTGTGCCCCCTCTCCCACCCCTTTCCCGCTGTCCTCCCCAAACTTACGCTCCACTCAGCTTGATCTGGGGGTGACCCAGCTCTTTCCCATGGTGTCCTGCCTGGGAGGAGGAGGAGGAAAAGGAGGGACAGAGAAGGAGGAAGAGAAGGAGCAGGAGGAGGAGGAGCTGGAGCAGGCAGAGGAGGCCCCACGTGCTTTAACCACTCTCTGTATGTGCAGCTCCTTCAGCCGGACACCATCGCCCCCATCCCGCAGGTGCCCGGGGAGGGGGAGCTCACCCCAAATATCCTGGGGTCCCCTGGCTTTGGGATTTTTTTGGGGGGATGTTTGGAGCTTGCAGGGCTCCAAAGCCGAGCCACAGATGCCCCTTGGGGGGACATCGGGGGATCCCCGGGAGGTGTTTCTGGGGGGTCCTGGTGGTGGCAGTGGCAGAGCCCCGTCGGGGGGCAGGGGGATGCGGGTCCCCCTGTGGTGGGGGTTGGGCTTCCCGGGCTGGGCCCTCCAAGCTCTGCTGGGGCCACGTGGGGACCGTGCAGGACCAGCGGGGGTGGGGGGGACACCGGGCTTGGGGAGCCCCGGGAGAGCTGCGGCTTCCCTGAGCAGGACCCCTGAGAGAGGAGACCCCCAGAACCCCAAAGCGGGGACCCTGAGAGGGGGGACCCCTGGAGTTCCCAGGATCCTTGCAGGGGTGCTGAGGCTGGAGGGGTGGGATGGTCGGGAAAGGAGTTTGGGGGTGCCGATGCTGGAAGTGTCTGCTTGTTTGGAGTTTGCAGGGAGGCATTTTCAGGGCTGAATCTTTGTGTTTGGGAGGTTGTAGTGGTTTCACGTTTGCTGAATATTGTTTGCCAAATTTAGTGTTTTTTCTGTGAAATACGATTATGAGAACAGGAGGCAAAACAGGCTTAACTTAAGGATGAAAACAGGTAGATTTATTAACACACAAAAAGAAAAAAAAAAGTAAAGAAGTCGAATCAAAATGAAACCTTTAAAACACTCCTGCCCCAGGTACTTTCTTAAATGCAACATAAAGAGACAAAACTCAGAGCTTCAGGTCAGTACTACTTATAAAAGAAGTCTTTCATTCAGTCTTTGAGAGAGAGAAGTAAGTCTCTTGATGTGTTAGGTGACTTCTTCTAAAGACGCAGTGTCTTTTGTGGCTCCTAGCCCCTACAAAAACAGCCTGCCCAAAAACTTGTGCAATTTTGTAGTCTGCCCAAATCATGTAGCCTTCCCATGACTACATACTGGGCCACAGATCCACACTGGGGTTTCTCTGTTTAAAAATGCACACTTCCACAAGCAAAGGATTTCTCATCTTAAGGAGTAGAGATATCTACTCAATTCTTCATGGTCACAAAAGGCTTCTTCTTATCTCTCTCTGTTAAAACATCTTAAAAGATCACATCACAGTTTCTAATTCAACATTCACTCAGTAAATCACAAAAAAAAACCCAAACCCTTTGCTCAAAAATCTACAAAGCATCTCCCCAGTCATATTGTCTATGGTTTAAAGGAAATTTCTAGCAAGCCACCATACAGTCTGTTACTAAAACTCAGGGGTTTTATGCATAAAATCTGAGGCAATTCATCATCTCTCCTGCCTAAGAAATCACTCTTCTTTTACCGACTCTGGTATCTTCATATTGTCCCTTTACATCTTTCTAATTCAGCTTTTTCTATCTCTGTGAAGAGAGTTGGAGTTTTAAAAGGTCTCAATCTGTGTCAGGGAAGAGTTAACATTCTCTCCAGGACTGCAGGTACTCATGTGGGCTCTGCCAAAATCTGGGAGCCACGTGGCAAGAGAAAGGTTCAGAAACAGCAGCGAAAAATCCTTTGCTCAGCTGGTCTTTCTTCCCTCTCTCTACCCTTTGGTCTCAAAGAGGTAGGAACAGCCAGCCTGGGCTTGGCACCGCTTCCAGAGGGGGAAGGAGGCCCGGGGGCATCTCCCTGGGCCCTGCGGCAGCGTGGGGCAGCCCCAGGCTCGGCCGGGTGTTACCAGCGCAGCTTCTCCTTTGCGGGCAGCCGGGGGAAGGGAGGAGCTCAGCCGGCCGGGCACCGCTCCGAGGCGAGGCAGCGGCTCCCGGAGACCCGGCCGGGCCCGGCCCGGCCCCATCCCCGCCGGGAGGGAGCCAGGACAGGCCTCTGACCTCTGTCGAGGCGGAGGGCCAAGAGGGCGGTCCCGCCCAAGTCTCTGCTTTTTACATGGGAATTCCCAAAAGTTACATCAGTTCTCTCAGTGGCTACACTGCAGGCCAATAGCTGAGAACAAGTCCCTGATAGGCATCTGCCCCCTCTAAAGCAAGTCCAAAGTCCTGACAGGGCAGAATTCTATATTGATCTTGAACAAAAATTTAAATATTGTTAACCCATAAGAACCCCCTAAACTCGACACCCAGGGTTGGGTTTAGAATCTCCCAGGGCTGGATTCCCCAGGACTGGAGCCCCCAGGGTTGGAATCCCCAGGCTTGTGTTTAGGTGCCCCCAGGGTTGTGTTCAGAATCCCCCAGGGTTGGGGTTGGTCTTAGACTGGAAAGAGCAGGGATAAACAACTTCTCAGATGATGAAGGAGCAGACAATGCTAGAGTAAGAGGAGAGTGGCTGAGGATAAGAAGAGAATTACGAGGAGCATCTCTTGTTGTTGGGGAAATTGGGGAAGAAAATTGGGAGGAAAGGTTTTGAAAGTGTAAAGTTAGGTTTGTGTAAAAGAAAGAGAAAAGAGAAAGGAGAGAGAGGAGTAGACAGGGGAGACAATGGGATCATGGACAGATAGAAGTCCAGAAGATAATGGAGATGGATTGGTAAATTTTTATCTTGAAACTTTAAATTTTATCCCTAAAGAGGGAAAATTGTCAGAAAGATCTGGGGTTATTCAAGGGGTGAGTGGAAAGGATGAGCAAGTGCACTTTAGCAGAGGTGGGGGATAGGTTTGAAATGCACAAATTCCACTTTGTTCCTAATTTTGAGTGTAATGTACTGGGAAGGGATTTGATGGCTGAAGTGGGAATGCAAATTAATAGCAGTGAGAAATGACACATAAAATATGATGAGAATTTACCCTACCCTTGAGAATTCCAATGTTGCATTTAGCATTAGAATTAGATTTTGAAGTAGAATTTGAATTAGATTTGCTTTGATTGGGGGAGCAGGAAAAGGTGGCTGACGAAGCTTTTTTTTGTGAAGCTGTTTAATTTCCTTGCTAAAAAGGGGACTTGGAGTGTCTGAAAAAAAAAGTGAAATATTTGGGAATATTTGGGGAAATTTCTGGGACACATTTTGACTGGAGGGTTATGGAACATCGATCCAGAAAGAATACAAGGAATTTGAAAAGTACCATTTACCCCAGACCAAAAAAAGAAGTATTTACGGCAGTTTTTGGGGTTGGTGGAATATTGCAGAGCACAGATTAAAGATTTTTCTGTTTTACCTTTATGTGACTTTTTGACCCAAGACATTCTTAACCTGTCAAGATGATTTTTCCCTTTTCTTTTATATACTTTTCATGTATTCTCAGTACTCCTACCATGCATACTTGTAATTCCTTAAATCTGATAAGTTAGCACAGTCCTGGTGATCTGTTATGCCAGGAGACCTGTTAGAAATAATTGTGTAGTTCTTGACTTTGGCTGTTATATATTGGCTTTTGCAAATCATTTGGATATAGAACAGTTTGTATTCTCTTTTGAACTGCTTTTGATATAGTATAATTTGTTGGCCTTTTATGGTTAATACCCTGATCCATGGGGAGATTGCATATTTTAGTGTGAAAAATATTCTATTTAAATTATGTATTAATTGTTATATATTTTATTATTTATTTATATTATGTTATTTAAGAATTATAGTTTAGGCTTTTGCAAAATATTAAAATAAAATATATTATAAAATTTTATTATTAAATAGACTATATTAAAATATTAAAATGTGCTGTGTATTATAATATAAACTTTTGCAAAAGTGAGTGTGGTTGTGAAATAGGAACAAATGCTTTTATTTCTGTAACTGACTGACAATGGTGAAATAGCTAATGTTGATTGAAAGTAAAAATGGCTAAAACATCTGGGTGATAACATTGCAAAGAACCGGGCAAATAACACTGAAAGAGCCAGGAGGAATCCACCACCGACCATTTGGCAAACAATAACTGTCAAACCACAGACCTGGAGGCCTTTTTAAGAAATAAAATACAAAAGTCTCCAAATCGCATCTGCAAGGTGGCATGTACTCTGAGAAGATGAGGTCAGGGGTTGAACTAAGAAAAAGAATTTCCTGAAAATGTGAACTCAAATGAATGCTTAAATATGTAAAATCTTCATTAATGCAATTTGGCCAATTGTCTTGGGTTGCAAAGCAAGATGTAACCAAAACTTTGAATTCTATTACCATCTGTTAAAACCAAGTGGGGCAATGCTCTTTATCTCTTCCATGACTCATCTTTCATAACTCAGGGAGGGGTATCTTCTGTTAATACCAGGTGGGGCAGTGTTCTTTATCTCTTCCATGACCCATCCTCCCTCCAGGGAGATATCTTCTGTTAATGGGCCATTGAGTCTCACTGCATGACTGATAAAATTCCATCATCCCATTGTGAGATGCTCCACCCAGAGGGAGGAGCCAAGCATTCCTACCTGGATATAATCTGAGATTTACCACACCAGAAGCAGCCTGTCTCCACTGGGTTCCCAGAGGAACACCAGACCCATCTACACCACCCCTGGACCTTCAGAAAAATCTACACCATTCTACAAGATTGTTGCTTCAACAAAACCACGTCTGTGACTCCAGCAGGACTGCAGCCACCATTTGATTGCACTGCTACCAACAGCCTGACTAACCGGGTGTCAGGTTGTATTCTGACTCTGTCAGTCTGGTTTTTTGTACTACTGAATTTTTAGTTTAATTTTCCTACTAAAGAACTGTTATTCCTATTCCCATATCTTTTCCTGAGAGCCCATTAATTTCAAAATTATAATTCAGAGGGAAAGGATTCATATTTTCCATTTCAGGGGAGGCTCCCGCCTTTCTTAGCAGACATCTGCCTTTTCAAACCAAGACAATGAGCTCAGCCCAGATATCCTGGAGGATCCCTGGTTGGGTTTTTTTGCAGGGCACGTTTGGAGAATGAGCTCCAAAGCTGAGCAGAAAATGCCCCTTGGGGGAACATAAGAGGGTCCCAGTGGCGGCTGCCGGCAGCCCTGTGTCCCTGTCATGACCCAGTAATACAAGTGGGGATTGGTTTGTTGATCTCAGAGTGCAAAAGGCACTTGATCTTTTCCAAGATTTAAACACACCTGTGGACAACACTTGTCAGACATCCCACTGCAGCCAGGCCACATCTCCTGTGTTGGGGTTTCAGGGTTTCGCTCTCTGTCCTTGGGGTTTCGCTCTCTGTCCTTGGCGGCGGTCATGAGGCAGATGAGTGATCTTCGCACCGTCTCTTACAGGTGATTTGGGGCTTTTGGGGGTGGGTGGGGGTGGTTTGGGGAAAGTTTTTTGGGGTGGTTTTGGGGTAATTTTGGAAGGTTTGGAGGTGGGATGTTTTAGGGGTATTCTGGGGGCATTGGCAGTGTTTTTTGGGTATTTTGAGGGGTATTTTAGGGGATGTTTTTGGGGTGCTTGTGGGTAATTTTGGGAAGGTTTTGGTGGTGTTTTGGGATGTTTTTGAGGGGTTTTTGGGGTGGTTTGGGTGTCATTTTGGCAAGGTTTCTGGGGTATTTTTCAGTATTTAGGGGGGAGATTTTTGAGTATTTCTGGAGTCTTTTTGAGGTTTTTGAGGGGGTGATTTGGGGGGTTTGGGGTGGTTTGGGGGTAATTTTGGATGTTTTGGGGGTATTTTGAGAGGGATGAGTTTGTGGGTATTTTCAGGGTATTTCTGGGGTATTTCAGAAGTAATTGGGGGGTGGTTTGGGGGTATTTTGTGGTGTTTTTGGAGTGATTTGGGGGGTATTTTCAGGAGATTTTTTGAGTATTTTTTGGTTTATTTTGGAGATAATTTGGGGTATTTGAGGATATTTGGGGGGATATTTTTGGGCTGTTTGGGGGTATTTGGGAGGGGTATTTTTGAGGGTTTTTTGGGGTGTTTTGGGGATTTTTTTGTGTGTTTTGGGGGGATATTTGGGGTGGTTTGGGGGTAATTTTCGGGAGATTTTGGGGGTATTTGGGGATATTTTTAGGTATTTGGGGGATATTTTGCAGTATTTTTGGGTGCTTGGAAATGTTTTGGGGGTATTTTTTGGGGTGGTTTTTGTTCATTTGGGGGTGGTTTGGGCGTATTTTGGGGGTATTTTTGAGATGTTTTGGGTGTTTGGGGGGTGTTTTGGGGGGTGTTTTGGGGGTATTTTTTGGGGTGGTTTAGGGATTTTTTGGGGGTATTTTAGGTGTTTTGTAGTGTTTTGGAGGTGGTTTGGGAGAATTTTTAGGGGTGGTTTGGGGGTATTTGGGGAGTTTTAGAGGGTTTGGCTGTATTACGGAGGTGATTTTGGGGTGGTTTTGGTTCAGTTTGGGGGTGTTTTTAAGGTATTTTGGGGAGTGGTTTTGTCGGGTATTCGCAGAATGTTTTCAGGGTATTTTGGGGGATTTGTTTTGGGGGGTGGTTTGGGGTGTTTGGGCATGATTTGGGGGGATTTTTTCGGTGGTTTCAGGGTATTTTGGGGAAGTTTTTGGATATTTTTGGGGTGTAATTTGGAGTGTTTTGGTGGGGATTTATGGGTGTTTTCAGATGTTTTGGGGGGATGTTTTGGAGTGTTTTTGGGGGTGGTTTTGTGGTATTTTTAGGAAGGTTTTGGGTGGGTTTGGGGTAATTTTGGGGAGGTTTTTAGGGGTATTTTGGTGGGAGGGTTTGGGGTATTTTGGGTGTTGATTTGGGCTATTTTTGGGGTGTTTTGGGGTATTTTTGGGATGGTTTTGGGGTGCTTTTTGGGCTATTTGGTGGGCTGTCTGGGAGTGTTTTGGGGGTAGTTTTGGATGTTTTGGGGGCTCTCACCACGGCTCTGGGGCTTGAACTGCAGCAGCTCCTGGCACATCCGCACCTGGTCCTGCAGCACCTGAGCCTCGACCACGCCCAGCTCTGGCCTGGGGGCGGGGCCAACAGCTGAGAAAGGGGCGTGGCTTGGGCAGAAAGGGGCGGGGCTTCACCACAGAAGGCATTGGTGGGCATGGCTTGAACCCAGATGGAGGTGGGCATGCCTTAATTAGGGGGCACGGTTGGGATGTAAATGGGTGTGGCTTAACCCCATCAGGGATAAATGGCAGATATGGATGGGTGTGGCTTAATGAAAGAGGTGTGGCCTTTGACAAGGGGGCGTGCTCAACACAATGGGGCGGGGCTTGATCCTATAGGGATAAAGGGAAGGTTGGAGTGGGTGTGTCTTAATCACAGGCATGGCTTGCTAAAACGAGGGCATGGCTTAGCCCACGTAAGTATGGTGGACAGCTCAATGTGGGCATTGCTAAAGCAAGGGCTGTGGCTTGTGAAAAGGGCTGTGGCTCACCTGAACAGCTCTCACTCCACGATTGGCTTCTGCCACCAAGCCATGGCCTCATGTGGGAGAGAAAAGGGAGTGGCCAGGTGAGGAAAGGGCGTTGTCAGGTGAGGAAAGGGTGTGATTAGAAGTGGGTGGGGTCAGAGTGGCTGTGGCCTCACCTGGTTACAGTATCACCAGGTGGAGGGCGGAGTCAGGCTCCCAGGTGACCTCCAGGTAGGCAGGGCAGTTGCTGGGCGGGGCAGGGAGGTGGCAGAGCTGATGTCACCTGTAAAGGTGTGCCAGGTGTATGGTGGCCATTTCTACTCCCCTCAAGCCACGCCCACCCTGGCCCTGCCTTCCTGCCTTCAGGGCTGAGGGTACCCAGGTGTGGCTGGGGTGTGGCCACCCCTCCCCCAAGCGCCAGGGTCTGGCCAGGGCAGAGCTGTCCAGTGTTGCCCTCAGCTCCAGGCACTCGAGGCTCACCTGTGATAGAAAAAGAACAAAATTTGGGGCATTTTCCCACCAAAAATTGGCAATTTCCAACCCTGAAATTGGTGGTTTTAACCCTGAAATGTTTGGGGTATCAGGTCTACCCATTGAACTGAATGGATGGAAAAGGACACCAGGTCTACCCCGATAATGTTAATAGGGATTTAGGGACACCAGGTCTACCCCGTTTCAAGTCAATGGGGATTTTACAGCTAGATCTAACCATTAATAGGGCTTGATCAGGAAGGTTTACTGGTTAAACTCAAAGCACTGGAAAGGGCTAAGGGGAAGCTCTGGGGGAGGAACCAGAAGCACTGGGGAGGAATTGGAAGCACTGGGAGGGAAGAACGGGGGAAACTGAGCAGACTTGGAGCACTGGGAGGGGTTACTGGGAGCAGTGGGAGTAGGTAAGTGGAGGCATTGGGGTTACTGGAAGCTCCAGGGCATTACTGGGAGCACTGGGAAGGGTTACTGCAGATAATGGGGATAAATGGGACACCAGGTCTACCCATTCAAGTCAAAGGAATAAGCAGGACACCGCATCTACCCAGTCAAAGCAGGAGGGAATCACAACCACCAGTTTGGGCAGGGGCCCAAGAATTTTGGGATTGACCCAGGTGTATCCAAGTGATTTTGAGGGGGATCCCAGGTGATTTTGGAGGGTATGTAGGCAATTTGGGGGGGGATCCAGATGATTTCTGGAAGTACCCAGGTTATTTTTGGGCTACCCAGGTGTACCGAGGTGATTTGAGGGAGATCCAGGTATTTTTGGAGGTACCTAGGTAATTTTTTGGGGGTACTCAGGTGAATTTGGGTTTATCCAGGTCACTTTTAGGAGTATCCAGGTGCTTTAGGGGGGTTCCCAGGTGATTTGGGGGGAGATCCAGGAGATTTTGAGGGTACCCAGGTGATCTGGGGGGTTCCCAGGTGTCCTCACTCACCCTGACGGGCCGGGAGAAGATGACAGCCACCATCACGTTCTCCTGGTTGACGTGAACACAAATGACCCTCGGCGGCAGGGGGGCTGTAGGGGGACACCCCGACATTCAGGGGGCACCCCAACAATTGGGGGGCACTGAATCATGATTTTAAAGAGTTGAGATTTTAGCTAAGGGATAGAAGTAATTTATATGGATCAGGGTGTAAGTTAGATAAGCAAATGATAGGTTAATGATTATCAGATGCCTAAACTAGAGCTAATTGTTGTATTGTTGCCATTATCAGCTTATTTATAAAAGGAAGTGGAGTAAGTGAACCATTATAAGAAGAGATTGAAACCAGTAAGAACAATGACCAGCACCTGGACTTTATATCAATCAATCGCAAAGCAGGGGACCTTGTATAGTGCCAGAGGGTCATAGAGACCTGAGGAAGACTCTCCTGACTTCATCCTTTGAGACCACTGATCCAATTCAAGAGAAGAATTGTGCACACGTGAAGGACTAATAGCCTCATTTAATACAGAGCAGGGATGGGAGGTGCTGGGGTTATGCACATGTATTTTATTTAAGATCTTAGGAAAAAAATAGAGAGCAAAGAACCTTGTACCGGGCAGTCACGCCTTTTGGAGTTGATTCCCGTGCCACCCGCGGGTGTTAATAAAAATTCCACTTCCTAACTTTAACTAGTTAGTCTCTGTCCATGATCATATCTGTTTTTAACTATTAACACTTGAGATTGTCTGAAACTTTGGAGTTTTCGATTGTTAAAAAAGGAAGAAAACCCCTCTTTGCCTGAGTGCAGCCAGTTCTCCAAGCAAAGTCCCAGTTGAGTGAGGAGAGACAGGATGGGGTTGGGTAATGTGGAGCAAGGTTGTCCACACTGGGTCAAACCTAAAGGCACAGCTTCTCTGAGCAGGCCAGACCCCCCCTTAGGAGAGACCCTGGATCAATATCAATCCCTGAATGTTGAAGTCATCTCTTCTCTGAGGAGAAAAATACACCCTTGAAAATAGGAATGTGGGTTTATTAAAAGCTCTTTGAAATATTTCTCCATAACTCTAGGAAAAAAAAACTTCCTAATGAACTGCACCTGGCCAGAGGGAAGTCAAGGCAGAGCCATGGTTTGTCACGACTTGCTTGATCCTAATGAGCCCCATGGTGCATTTGGTGCTGAGCCCTGGAACCTCAGGGCCTGAGAAGAGATTGCACAAACCTTGCCAGGAGTCAAAGTCAGAGGAAACACCCAAAGTGCCTCGAAGCATTAATGGGTCCCACTGAGATCCATCCCCAACACAGGCTCCTCATGAGGTCTGTAGAGGAGAGAACTGGAGGCCAGGATTGCACAAAAACCTCTCAGAGACTCAGGGTGGGATGGAAAATCCAAAGTATCTTAAAAATCTTGAGTATCTCAAAGCATTACTGAGCCACACTGTGTGTCAGTGCAAAGCTCTCAAGGGACTCATTAAAGCAGATAATTGGAGGCCAGGATTGCAAAAAAACTTCTCAGAGACTCAGTGCCAAAAAGAAGTACTAAAACTAACCCTGAGTACCTTGAAGTATTATTAAACCCCACTGAGTGTTGTAACTGGCTAAGAATCCCAAGGGACTTGTTAAAGCAGATAATTGGGGCCACGATTACACAAACCTCTAAGGATCAGTGTCAAAAAAAAGTTCTGTAATAAACTTTGAGTAACTTGAAATATTAATGAGCCCCAATGAGTGTTTTTACAGACTAAGAATCCCAAGGGACTCGTTGGAGTAGATAATTGGAGCCATGAATACAAAAAGCTCTCATAGAGTCAGTTTTAAAAGGGAAACACCAAGAACTCTAAAAGAACTGAAGTACCTTGAAGCATTAATGAGCCTCACTGAGTGTTGTCACTGACAAAGCCTCTCAAGGGACCAATTTCAGCAGAGAATTGGAGGCCAGGATTGCACAAACCTCTCAGAGACTGCAAGGCAAAAGCCAAACCCAAAGTCCTTGGAAAAACCTGCAGTCCCTGGAAGGAGCCCCCCAGGGCCATTGCTGACCAAGGCTCCTTCCCCAGGGACTCCTTCCAGCACATCCTGGAGGCCACTGGGATGGGAAGGGGATGCTGAGGGCAGGACAAGGGGCTGAGAGTGCCCAGCCTTGCTGGGGCTGTGCCAGGAGGCCCCAGGGCCTCAGGACAAGGTGTCTCCTCAGTGTCCTTGCTGGCACAGAGGCTGCTGTGTCCCAGGGCACCAAGACTTGGCTTCTCTTTGTCCCCACCTGTCATCCCTGCCTGCAGTTCTCTGCTCTGTCTGGGGCCTGGGGACACTTTCTGTGTTGTGTCCCTCAGTGGGACCCATTAAAACTTCCAGAAACTTTGCAATTGGCTTCTGACTTGGAGTTCTTGAGAGGTTTCTTCAGCTCCCTCTCAGGGACTGATGTTCAGGGCCTCAGCACAAAGCCCCAAGAGGGTCATTAAAGTCCTTGTGCTGTGTCTGTGCTGCTGAGCTGGGCTGAGCTCATCATCCAGAGGGAGATCCTGGCAAGCAAGAAGAGCTTAAAAACACATTTCTCTTGATGAGCAGCTCTTCTCCCAGCCCAGCAGGGCTGGGGCACTGCCTGCAGCCACCCCGGGCACAGCACAGAGGCACAGAGAGCTTCAATAACTCAGGGCTGGGAAGTTGCTGAGAAGTGACTGGGGCAGAATCACTGCCAGCCCTTGGCACAGGAACCTCTGGCTGCAGGACAATGCAGCTGCAGCTCCTGCAGTGATCTCCTCAAGCTGCAACATCCCAATGCTTATAGACTCTGTGAATACATTCTCTGATGATCTCTTGTGTAGAGCAGCAAGGGGTGCCCAGGGCTGTGCACTGTGCAGAGCAGGGTTTTGCAGCCCAGGGCGCTGTGCTGCTCCCAGCACTGGGGGATAAAATCTGGGTGGAAGGAGACAGCTGGCAAGGTGTGGAAGTGTTCTCCTTGTGGGGTGAGGATGCTGCATTGTTCAGGACTGCTCCCAGCATGACATTTACACTCCAAAACATTTCCAAACAGCATTGCTGGGGCTCTGCAAGGGGCCTGGAGGAGAAGGGAAGGAAAACTTAAATTGTTCCCCGAGGCTTTTCTTGTTCAGGTGTTCTGAACAAATGTTTTTGTGTCTTTGTCACTGAATTCCTGAACTGAAGAGTTCAAGAAAGAAGAGAGGCCTTTGAAGTAATAAAATTCATCAGCAACCTCCAAGTGGCTGAGGATCCATCCTCATCAGGGCAGCAATGAACACAAATGGGCACAGCTTTCTGGCTGCCCCACCTTTGGCATGGGCCCTGGGCCTGGAGCAGGAACAGCTTCTGAGGGCCACAAGGCCGCGGCTGTTGTGCTGGCCTGGGCAGATGGGATGGCAGCAGGGGCTGCAGAGCTCTCAGCATCTCCTGGAGAGGAGAGCAGGGCACACAGGGAGCCTCCTTTTCCTTTGGCCAGGCACCTTCCCCATGGCTGGGGCTGAGTCCTGTCTGAGCTGCTGCTGCTGCTGTGCCCTTGAGAGGGGCTGAGGCCATGGGGCCCCTGCCCAGAGCAGCCTGGCGTGAGCAGAGCTGTGGGGCCAGAGGCGGCTGGGCTGTGCTGGGGAGAGGCCCTTGGTGCTGCTGAGAGCTCAGGGCAGCTGGCAGAGCTTGGAGGGAGTTAGGCTGGGCTGAGAGAGCCTGGCAGAGAAACCATCAGTGTCCACCTCACCCTGTGTGATCATGCAGGGGCAGGACTCAGCCCAGGCCTTGTGGGGCAGGGCCAGTACCTGGGGAAGGCATTGAAAACAGGCAAGTGGCCCAGGGAGGAGGCTGCTCTGTGCCCTTGGTGGCATGGCCAGAGCAGGGACGGGGCCCAGGACATTTGTCAGTGCCAGCCTCTGTCCCCAGCCCTTGCCAGCCCTGGCTGCTCAGCCCAGGTTTGAGAAGCACTTTGGCTGTGGCCCAGCTTCATCCTCCTGCAGGGTTTAGGGCCTGTTCCCAGCCATGGCCAGCGCTGCGCGGCCTCTCTGCTGGCCCAGAGCCTGGAAGAGCCCGGGGAAGGGCTGTCTGTGCAGGCCCACAGGTGCCCCGGGCTGTGCAGGAGCTGGCAGAGGCTGCCCAGCAGGGAGGTCATGGGGCACAGAGCCCCAAGGCTGCTGTGGGCACCACGGCACAGGGGCCCTTCCCACCCGCCATGCTCCTGTCCTGCCCTGGGCCAGCAGAGGGGCTGTGGCACCATGGCTGGGCCAGCGCTGCACAAAGGGGCCACACAGCCACTGCCGGGGCTGACAGCAAGGCCAGGCACACACAAGGAATTGGTGGGCATTGCCTGCAATGCTGGGCAGGCCTGACTGTGCCAAAGGCACAGCTCAGCTGCCCCTGGTGGCTGCAGGAGAAGTCCAGCGCCCAAAGAGCCTCCATGGCTGTTCTGGAGACCAAGGCTGGAGGAGGGAAAGGCAGGACTGCTGTGGGATGGGGAGGGGATTGAATTCCAGTACACACCTCAGTTCTCTGATGATCCCAGCACAATGCTGGTCCCTGTTTCAGACTGGAGCAGAGCAGATGTTGATGGGACAGGAGCCCGGCGGGGCTGTCAGGGACCTGCAGCTTGCAAGGTGCTCTGCTCTCCCTCAGCTCCTCTCTGAGAGATGCTAATCCCAGCTCGGCACCTCAGGGCACAAGTGGCACTGCCTGTTCCTGGGCACACAACTGATGTCTGCCTGGAAAGGGGCTCAGGTTTTTATTCCTGGGAGTTTCATAATATACATGCAAATCTTTATTATCTGGGTCACATAGGTCATTTTAAGGAAGTGGCAAAATTTTCCCACCAGGAACAGGAATTTCCTGGATCTACTCGATTCTTCTAATGATGGCAGGAGAATACTGATCTTCCCTTCTACCTTTTTCACCAACATGCAGTCTAATATGTCATGACCCTCTTCGTTCAGGAGCCTCAAGGTCTCCTTTTTAAATGGCCATGTCGAAGGACATCTTTTCATGTGGGGCAGCTGGATCTGTGTCCTTCCTGTATCCCAGATTTCCTCCTTCCACTATTCTCTGGTCATTCCAATGTGTCTCCCTTGACTGGCTTCATCCTTTGTGCTTCAGGGAGTTTCTCAATCTTTCAGAAGTTGAAATACCAGCTTAGTCAGCATCTTAGTTGCATTTTTATCTTTTATATCACTTCTTTTGTATTTGACTAAAATTCTTCCTGTAAGGCAATCTCTTGTGGATGGTGGACATGTTAGATATTGCTGGGATGTCGCAAGGAGCTGAGGGATGTGTTTTGATGTTTAATTAAATTTGATCATGTTCCCATTTTTTAGGTTGGCCATGAAGAGAAGCCTTTCTGTGCCTCCAAGTCTCACCAGGTCCTGGTCCCTCAAAGGACACAAACCTGATGAGTTGTGCTTCCCACTCCAGTGGCTGCACTTTGACCTCCCTCCATAGCCAGAGCAGAGCTCCCTTGTCCCACAAAGTCCCTGGCAGTGGAGGGATGAAGGAAACAGGACAGGCTGTGGGGATCAGGTGCAGGGCAGAGCCAGGGAGAAGAATGGTTTCTGGATTTGATGGAGCTGTGCCTTCCCTTGGCTTTGTTGGCTGACAAGAAATGACCATCCCTTTGTGTCTGGGGCAGCTCCTTCTGCAAGGAAAGCAGGTGGGAGTTGGTGCCAAGGAGCTGAAAGCTGCAGGTGCAGCCTGGGGTGGAGGGAGCTCAGATTTGCACGAGGCTGCTCTGAGTCCCAGGAGTTGGATGGGGGAAATGGTGGGGTGGGAACATAACCTGCACATCATCCCCCATACTGGGGGTGACTTGGAGGAACTGGGGGCACGCTGGGAGCAAATGGCATCATACTGGGACTGCCAGGGTTGATCTAGCTGGAGGCAACTGGGACCATACTGGGAGTGATTGGAAATAATTTTACTGGGACTACACTGGGAGTGCATGTGACAAGGATCATACTGGAGGTTACTGGGATCATATTGGTGTTGAAAGGGAGCAACTGGGTCACATTTTTGACTAGTGGGAGCAATGGAGTGAAACTGAGATCATGCTGCAAGCAAATTGGAGGAACTAAGAATGCATGCTTAAGGCAACAGTGATATACTGGGCATGACTGAGATCATACTGGGATAACAAGCACTTTACTGGGCTCACTGGGAGTGTCTGGGACTGACTACAAACATGCTGAGGGCCACTGGGATATACTGGAGTGTCTGTAACCATACTGGGGATGACTGGGAACACTGGGAACAAATGGACTGGCAACTGCTGGGAGTAACTGGGAGTGAGTGAGAATGACTGGGTCTACACTGGGGGCAACTGGGCATGACAGGGACCATGCTGGAAAGAACTGAGATCATCTATGGAGTGACTGGGACTGTACAAGGGGCAACTTGGTGCAACTGGGTCATACTGTGTGGAACTGGGACAACACTGTGGAGGACTAAGACTGTAATGGAACGACCAGGAGCATGCTGAAGCCTGTTTGGCCCATGTTGGGGGCAACTGGGATATACTGGGAGCAATTGGAACTGTACTGAGGGTGACTCGGAATGGCTGTGGGCAATTGGAATCATGCTGGAAGCAACTGGGAGTAGGTGGGAGCAACTGGGAGCATGCTGGGGTAAACTGGAATATACTGAGAGAGGCTGGGAGGCACTGGGACCATACTGGGAGTGACTGGAACCATGGCAATGGCTTGGGCTGGGCGATGTGAGGCCTTAGGGTGCACAGGGAGCACTGTGACTCTGTGGGGCCTGCTGGAACCAAGGGCACATTGTGACAATCTGGGCCCGCCCTGCCCGTGGGGTGTTCAGGAGCCCTGGGGTGCCCAGGGCAGCAGAGCAGAGCCCCTGGCTGAGGAGGCAGCAGCTCCCCGAGACAGCCTGGGTTGGCGGGCGACAGGGGATGCCCAGGGAGAAGAGGAAGCCCAAGGCCCAACGCCCCAAGGGCGGCACCAGCTGAGGGACGGGGAAGGAGGGAGAGGCCGTTGCTGGGATGGCGCTGGGGCTCCCCAGCACTGTGCCAAGGCAGCGCCTCCATCCCGCGCCACCTCCTCCTTCTGCTGCTTCTCTGCCTCCTCCTCCTCCTCCTCCTCCTCCTCCTGCTCCTCTTGTGCCCGCAGCTGCAGCAGCGGCAGCCTCAGGGCAGAAAGGGCCAGGCCTGGTCCCTCCATGGGGACAGGGACAGGCTGGCATGGCCCCACAGCCCCGCAGCTCCAGCAGCAGCAGCGGGAGCCATTGTGGCCTGACCCAGGGGCCCTGGCGGGGACAAGGCTGCAGTGGGACAGGTGCTGTCCTGGCTGGCCCTCGCAGCCACAGCCCCAGCCAGCCCTGCCAGGCGCTCGGCAGCAACAGGGGCACTGCCCAGCCCTTGGCTCGCCCCACACCAGGAGGCCAAGGCGGCCTCTGTGGCCAGCAGCAGCCCAGACACAGCACCTGCAGCCACAGGCACATCCAGCTGCTTCTCAAGGTGCCCAGCGGGGCACACAGACACACCCTGGTACAGAGGAGCCACATTCAGCTGCTCCTGATTCTCCACAGGGGCTGCCCCTGTACTCCTGCAGGCCTGCACAGCTCCCTCTTTCCTGGCACAAAATCCCCTCAGACAGATTCCCTGGAGCCCTTTTGGGCTGCTGCCCAGGATCTCAGCTCCTGAGACCTCTGTGTGTCAAAGACTCCAGGAGATGCCTGGGAAGAGTCTCAGGGAGATCCTGGAATATGCAGGTTCACAGCAAAAGCAGAAATTGATTAAGGTCAGCTTCCCTGGAGCAATCTGTTGCTGATTTACATTTTTGTCATCCTAAAACTGTAGGTCAAGACTCTGGGAGATTCCTTGGGTCAATGTCAGGTCAATCACAGAAGATCCAATTTCCACAAGAAGAGAAAAGTCACCTGAGGTACCTTTCTAGGAGCAGTCTGGGGCTGCTACCTGGGATATCAAGTGCCTAAACCTGATAGGAAAAACTCTGTCAGATGCCAGGAGGAGTCTCCAGTGCATGCTGGCATAGAGAAATACTTCCAAATGAGCAAAAACACCTTGGGAAGCTTCCCTGGAGGAATCTGGGGCTGCTTCCTGAGATTTCAGCTCGCTTAATGAGATGTGAAGACTCTGGGACATACCTGGGAAGAGTCTCAGGTGGATTCCAGAGGAAAAACGTAACTCTGAAGTAGAAAAAACATATTGGAAACCTTGCCTGGAAGATTGTGGGCCTGTGGTTATCACATCAGGTGCCAAAATGAGAGCTCAAAAGACTCCAGGAGAATCCTGGCAGGACTCGCAGGTCAGATGCAGGAGGATACAGTTTCCCACAAGAGGGTAAAAATCATCTGAGGTAGCTCCCATGGAAAGGTCTGGGGCTTCTAGCTGGCATCTCAGGTACTTGGAAGAGATGTGAAAAACTCCAGCAGATGCCTGGGGGGAGACTCACATAGATCTTGGAAGATCCAGGATGCACAAGAAAAGAAGAATCACCTGGGATAATTCTTTTGGGTGAATGTGGAGCTGCTCCCTGAGATCTCCCTTGAGGAGGTGGGAAAATACTCCTGGAGATGCCTGGGAGGAGTCTGCAATTTCCTGTAAAAGGAAAATAACATTCCAGTCTTCATCTCTGGAAGAATGTGGGGCTCCAACCCTGGATTTCAGGTCCCTGAATCAGAGACCAAGATTCCAGGCAATGCTTGAGAAAGCTCCAGATGGTTTCCAGAGGTTGCATTTTCCTTCAAGAGAGGAAAATCATCTCAAGTCTCTCCTTTGGAGGAGTCTGGTGCTGCTCTCTGGGTTTCACTTGACAAATTTGGTGACCTTCAATGCCAGGGCTGCAGCGTTGGTGGATGGGGTTGGTGGGGCAGAGCAACTGACCTCGTGTGCCTGGACTTCGGGAAAGCCTTGGGCACTGTCCCCCAGACATCCTTGCCTCTACCTTGGAGAGAGCTGGGCGGATGGATGGAGCACTGGGTGCATCCAGGCCTGGCTGGATGGCTGCAGGCAGAGAGTTGTGGTCAGTGGCTCCTTGTCCCCATGGGGAGCAGTGACCGGTGGGGTCCCTCAGGGGTGGGTGCTGGGGCCGATGCTGTTCCAGAGCTCTGTGGGTGCCGTGGACCGTGGGATGGGGACAGCCCCAGCCAGTTCTGTGATGATCCCGAGCTCTGTGGGTAGGGGGAAGGGATGGACCCAGAGGCACCTGGACAGGCTGGAGAGCTGGGCCCAGGCAAAGCTCAGGAAGTTCAGCCAAGGGCACGGTCCTGCACCTGGGAGGCTGCAATGGCAGAGCCAGTGACAGGCTGGGCAGAGCAGGGACTGAGAACAGCCTCTGGACAAGGACCTGGGGCTGATGGGGGAGCTGGCCATGGGAACCAACAGAGCCCTGGGCTGCATCCAAAGGAGCGTGGCCAGCAGCTCAAGGGAGGGGATTCTCCCCCTCTGCTCTTGTGAGACCCCCCTGGAGTCCTGCACAAAGGTCTGGGCCCCCAATAGAAGAAGAACATGGAACTGTTGGACCAAGTGCAGAGGGGGCACAAAGTTGAGCATGGGAGCACCTCTCTCACCAAGGCAGGCTGAGAAAGTTGGGGCTGTTGAGCCTGGAGAAGACAAGGTTGTATGGAGACCTCACCAGCACCTTGCAGGATCTGAAGGAGCCTCCAGGGAACTGCAGAGGGACTTCTTGTCAGGAATAGGAGCTATAGGACAAGGAGTAATGGGTACAAATGGAAAGAGGCATATTTGGGCTGATATCAGCAGAAATTCATCTTGTGAGGGTGGTGAGACCTGGCTCAGGTTGCCCAGGGAGGCTGTGAATGCCCCAACCATATCAGTGTTCAAGGCCAGGCTAGATGGGCTTGGAGCAGCCTGATCTAGTGGGAGGGGGGAGATATCAGGACCCCAACCTGTGTCCCAGCTCTCAGGAGTGGAGGCAGGGCTGTGGGGAACCTCCCTAAATACCCTCCATGCCAAGGACACAGCCAGACTAGTGGGAAAAATGACTCAGGCTTTCTTGTCTACCTGTATCCCAGGAGGGAGCGGAAGATCCACCTGCAGCCGGTGATTCCGTAGGGCCCCAAGGGTCCCTTGCTTCCATGAGGTTCTGTCAGGTCCCAGGGGAACATCAGTGCCACTCTGGCTCCACAGCCTCACAAAGGTCTCCAGCAATGCATGAGGTCCCTCTGTGTCACATTGAAGCCTTGGTTTCATGAGATTCCCCAGCATCATCATGGTCTCTTGGGTTACATGCTGCACTGCTGTATCAATTGGACCCTTGGTTCCTTGCGTTCTGTAGCCTCACTCTGGTCTCCTGCCTTCCAAGAGGCCCTATTGGGAAATAGTTGAGCTGTAGTTCCATGAGGTTCCAGAGCCTCACTATTGTCTCTTCAGTTCCATGAGACCCACTGTGTCCCTTCAGAGCCTTGGTTCTGTGCAGTCCCATTCCATCCCAATGGTCTCCTGTGTCCAATGAGTCAGCACTGTGGCACACTGGATCCTTGGTTTCATGAGTGTGGCCTCACTCTGGTGTCTTCACTGTGCTGTCTGTGCTGCCTACGCCTCACTCTGGTGTCTTCACTGTGGTGCTCCCACTCTGGTGTCTTCACTACAGCCACACTTCCTGGTGTCACTTCACTGTGGTCTCCTGAGTTCCGTGAGGCTGCACTGTGAGACATTTTAGCTGCAGTTCCATAGGTTCCAGAATGTCACTATGGACCTTCTGGTTCCATGAGGATCCGCTCTGTCACCCTGGAGCCTTTGTTCCATTAGGTTCCAATAGCTCACTATGGTCTCTTGGGTTCCATGAGACCACATTGGGTAATATTTGAGCCATGGTTCCATGAGATTCTATGACCTCACGATGGTCTCCTGTGTTCCATGAGGCCCTGCTGTGTCACATCAGACCCTTGGTTCCATGAAGTTCTGTAGCTTCACTCTGGACTGTGGGATTCCATGAGGCCCCGCTGTGTCACACTGGACCCTTGGTTCCATGAGGTTCCATGACCTTGCTGTAATCTGCTGCATTCCCTCAGGCCCCACTATGTGACATTCTGGGTCACTTCTGTCCCCCAAAGGTGTCTCCACAGGCTCAGGTGGGGGCTGGGCACCACGGCATGGTGGCACAGCCAGGGTGCTCCCAGGGGCCGGTGCACCCTGGTACCTGCCTGCACACAGACCCTTCTGTGCCCCCACCTTTAAGAGTTGGCCCGAAGACCCTTTTCATGTCTCATGTTTTTTGTTGTGGAGACTTTGAAGAGAAACCTCAAGAGCTGATGTAACTGCTACCAGAATTGCCATTTTGCCCAGGTGTGTTTGCTTGGGAACAGAGTTCCCGGACATACATCCTGCTGAAACAATGGTAGTCGCAGCACGCTACACTGCCCCTGGACCACCTGTGCCTGAGGTGCAGCAGGATCAGCTTGTTCTGTTCTCCTCCCCGCATGAGCATTGGGCCTAGACTCATGAGATTTCTCCCCCACTCTGGCTGATTGCCTCTCGCCTTGGAAAGAACTATATATTCGGCCTCGAGGAGACCCCTTTTGAGGACCTTCCCACAGAAGACAAATCTATCAGCTCCACGAGGGTTCTGTGGAGTCAAATCTATTGGCCACGAGCCACGAGGATTGCGAAGGCGAACCTATTGGACAGCTGTGAGGATTCCGTCTCTCTCTCTGTGGTAAGTATCCTATCTTTCCTATCTCTCCTTTTCTCTCTTGCTCTCATCTATATAGCTTTCTTCCTCCATCTCTTTCTCTTGTTATTGCATATCATTTTGGTGGGTACATTGACATTGAATAAAGTATACTGATTTTTGGTTAAACAGCATTTTTTGTCTCCTTTTTACTCTGGAATTAAATACAACTTAGTTCACTTTGAACGGGTCGTAACACCACCCCACAATCCACGTGAGCTTATTCCAAGGTACCCCCCACTCTGACACTCCTCCCACCCATCCAGGGGTCCCTGACACCTGCAGCCATGTGTGAGGGAGCAGAGGCACGTGGGGCTGGGGACAGGGCCACTGCAGAGCAGGGATGTCACCCACCCCGACCCCCTCCTCTGCATGTCCACTGAGCCCCTGGGATCTTCAACCCATGCACCTCCCCAATTTCTGGGGTCCACAACCATTCCTAGAGGTCCCTGTCCCCCTGGAGGTCCCCAGCCCCGCAGGTCCACACCCATAGCAGCATCAGTCATGTTGGTTCCATTCCACAAGCTCCAGGGTGACATCTCCTGCTACCCATAGAGCCCTGGCCCAGGATAGGATGTTTCCACTGTCCAGAGTCCCTGGTGCTTTCTGTTGGTTCACTGTGATTGCAGGGACATGGGGATGGCAGGGACACAGGGACAGTGGGGACATCAGGGACAGGGAGGAGGGACAATACAGGACATGGAGGGGTACCCACCTCCTGTCCCAAATGAGGAGCTGTCCCCATATGATAAATGATCACCATGGAGACAAGACTCCCAAAAAGGTAGGCAAGCATGTTTGGATGGGGACAGGACGGGTAGAAATGGTGGTGCTGGAGGACACACCAGGCCAAGAGGTCACTGCTGTCCCCCCCATGCATTCCCCTAGCCATGTACAGCTCCCCTGACCCCTATGGCCCCCAGCCCTAGACAGCAGCCCCCATCTACAGAGCTCCCTCTCAGTGCCATGGAGACTCTCAGGCCACCCCCAGCCCCACAGGGTCCCCCTTGTCCCCATCAGAATTGACCCCACCTCCCAAGTGAGCGCTCCTGGGCACAGCCAGGGCTGTGCCACCCTGCAGCTCCCTGCAAACCACAGTGGCTGCTTCCAGGCCAAAACACAAGTCACAGACACTTTTCCTCCCTTTATGTCTAGACTTGACCAAGACATGGCCCATGGTGGGATGCCCCTTTCCTGCAGTCACTGCAATGACCAAAGGCACACTGACCCCTCGCTGAGGTTTCCCCAGGAGAAGTCGTGTTTGTTCCCCCCAGGGCAGCGTGTTCTTTCCAGGGGCAGTGGGCACAGTGGCAATGGCAGCCCCCAAAGGAAGAGAGATTTCCTGGAGCTGCCTGAACCCAAACAGACTTCAGTGGTACGAAGGCAGGGTGAAGGTGGTCCCTGGGAGGCCAAGCCAGGCTAATCTGTCTGTCCTGGAAGTTTCATATCGAACAATCCTTGGATATATGGAAACTTGGAGGTGCAATCCCAATTTTGGCCATTTGTGCCTGGAGGAGAAGGACAGTTGTGTTCCATGGGAAGCAAAGCACAGAGCTCCAGAGCTCCAGGGGCAGAGGAGAGCAGCTCTCACAATGCCAAGCTCAGCTGGACCCCTCAGACAGCCCCTGGGGAAGGCAGGGGGAGGCAAGGCCTGAGAAGGGGCTGGCTTTGGCTGCTGGATCTGGGAAGCAAAGGGAACAGAGTCAGGATCGAGACGTTTCCCTTGGCAGCACCTGCCCTTCAGTCAGGGAAGGGCCAATCTCAGTGCCTCCCCAGGAGGGTTGGAAAGAACAAGCAGGCCGAGCGGGCCGGGCTGTGGTGAGCGCAGCAGCGGCGGGACTGTCCCGCAGGCACCGGCAGCCCGGCATGGCTGGCAAAGCTCCTGGGTCCTGCCGGCACAGCTGCCTTGCCCAAGGACAGCCCCGGTGCCAGGTGGGGCAGCTGCCCTGAGCAGCCCCAGCACGGGCAGGGCCCGCTCCTGCCCCGCCAGGCACTGCCCACGGCCAAAGCCCACGCCACCCTCAGCCCCACCCTGCCTCAGCGGCCCTGCAGTGACACCGCCTCCTCAGCCCCCTCAGGCCCCTCTGTCTCACCGTCCTTCAGCAGCTCCTCAGGGGACACTGCCTGGGGCCACCGGCAGCTCCCACCGCTCCAGGGACCCCCGGGGCTGGAACTGCGCCTCCACCGGGCCCGCTGCCAGCTGGGACCCAGCACAGGAACAGGGACAGAGGGGACACGGGGGAAAAACCAAAGGGGAAAAAGGCAGCCGAGGGGGAAAAGGTAAAAATGCCACCTAGGCCTACCACAAATCACTTTCCATCTGCATCAATTCACAGACCAACGCAGAGCGTTTGCTTTGTGATGTCAGGCCATGGTTGCCACGCTGTCCTGGTGACATCACAAGGCTGCCTTGGTGACATCACCAGGTTACCTTGGTGCACGGAAGCCTCAGAGGCAGAGCAGCTCTTGGGCTTGCTCAGTGCAGGAGCTTCCCCTCCTGCTCGAGGCTTTTGTCAGTGGGCAGCTGCACACTGACAGGAGCCTGGTTTTTCTCTTGTGTTAGAGCACAGTCTGCAAACTTGCACAGCAGTGCCACAATGATTGGGCACCTGGCTGCTGCAGGTTTCACTGTTTATGGCGCCACTTACACCGGCTATTACCTGATTAACCTTGCACGTAAGTAGAGGTTTTCCCTGGGTGTAAGCTAAGCTGGCTTTTGTACGTCTTCCTGTCACCTTTCTTAGTGACTGAGTTGATTTGGAAACAGACCATTTGGATGCCACTTGGCTAAAGCTCCTGTCAATACGTTCAGCTCAAAAGGAGGTGTCTGTAGCCAGGGCTCTGAGGGCAGCATTTGCAAGGGAACCTGCAGGGGTTGCGTTCCCTCCATGGGAGAGTCTGTGGCAGCAGAGTCTGTCATTTCCTCAGTTTGCTGGGTCAAGCAGGAAACCTTGAAAATGTAGACTGGGAGATCTTCTGGGAAGACCTTCTAAAAACCATGCTAGGGCTCTCTCCAGTTTTCTCCAAGAATCTGCTTCATTTTCCCTTGTCCACTGCAGGTCACCTGACCCGTGTGTTCAGAGGTGCCGATCCTGAGGTGAGTGAGCAAGGAACATTTGATGTTCCTGGTGTTTAAGAATTGTGGAGCAAGCTGTGAGCTTGGCCTGTGGCAGTAGAGTGTAGAGGGCCAGCTGAGTAGGCTGAAAGAAAATCCATTGCCATGTCTGCAGCACAAGGCAAAGGCATCACTGGCTATTTGCTAATTTTCCATTTCAGAGCTTTAAAAGAACTAACAGCCCAGTTTTGCAGAGAGAACATTGCTTCCTGATAGTAGCTGGGGGAAATATAATTCGAGCAATTTGCAGTACACTTGAATCAACTCATTTGAATTTAGTCTGAGTGACTTAGAATGCCATTGCTATTAAAGCTGATGATTTGTGTGGACATAATTTTCTGAGCCCGAGAGAATTTTTAGCCTGTGCTAGCTCTTTCCCAAGAGAAACTTTTCAACAGTTTCTCCTCTCTAAAAAACTTTGTTTAAATAACCACCTTTTCCCACAACATTTCTAAGTAAACAATATTCCTTTTCGCATAACAGCCTCTCTGTGAGTGCCGTTTGTTGTTTCTGTAATTTAACCAATAGAATTTGAGAGGTGTCAACCTGTGCACCAATAATGTGCCTTTTAGCACAGCATGCTGTAAAAAAGCTGAATAAATTGTAAATAATTTTCATTTCAAATGGTAAATCAGCTTCATTTTAATCTTTTGCCTGCTAAAGAATTTGTAGAATCAACCCTCTTTATTTTGTGTCCTACAATGACAGATTTGTGCTTAGTAGGGCTGGTTCTAGAGCTGAAAAGAAATCAGGGTATAAATGACAGGTAATGGCCTGTGTCTCACGCTCCTGTCTGTCCACAGAGCACAGAACCAAGAGCAGACTCTCCTCTGGCTCCCTCTGCTCCTGCAGAAGAGGCCCAGAGGAGCCAAATGACCACCAGCCTCCAGCTGTGGTCACACCACAGCCGGAACTTCCCAAGACAGTAAGTGCCACCTCTGGAGGGTGCTGTCTTTAGTGCAAGGCAGAGCTGCAAGTTTCTGAGCAGCCAGCACTTGCTGTTGGTGGCTGAGGATGCTGAGTGCTGGAGTCCTGCCGGGCCTAGCAATTCCCCTCAGCCAGTGACACCTGGAGAATGGGCTTTGATCTGTCATGTTCAGGCCCCAGCTTGCTGGGATTCTGAGAGGGGCCAGCCTGAAGCATGAAGGCTCCCTGTCTGCAGAGGAGGGAGCATGTCAAAGACACTGCACTCAGCCTTGTGGGATATGTAGGGGACACTGTGGTCTGGAGACACCTGTCCCCTGCACAGACTTGCCAAGCTGCTACAGCCCAATGAATATTGATCTGACAACACAAGCTCTTTGGGGTGCTTTGTCCTCAGAGCTTCTTGGGTGTGCTTCCCTGGGAGCATTTCAGAACACACTGGGGACGTGGAGTTGCTGCTTGAAGTCAGGGATTTGGGTGCCTTGGTTGCCAGGTTGTTCTTTTGCCTCTTCAGGCAGAGCAGTCAGTAGCAGAGCTGACAGGCGCTCGAAGTCCACCTGGTTTTGGCTTTTCAGAAGCTGCTAAGAGATGATTGTGCTGTCCATGAATCCATGGGGGGCCACTCTTGTTTTGTGTGGCAAAAGACACATTCCCTGTCAGCTTCCTGAGGGGCTGTTGGAGCTTCAGGCCCAGATGGAGCCTGATTGTACTGCCAGTGTCACTTTGGAATCCGTGCCTCCCCACAGACAGAGAATGAGCCAGGAGAGCAGCAGCCCAGTGCTTTGGGAATGTGTGAGCCCAGCAGTCTTTGAATCTTGGCCCACAAATGTTGTCTGGGAAGTTGAAACCCATCTTCTCTTGCTTCCTGTGCAGGACCCGATAGAGGAAGAGCATGAGCAGATGGCATTACCAGAGATGTCATGCCAGCCATGCCAGATTCAGGCAGAGCTGATTCCAGCTGAAGAGGGGCAAAAGCAGCTCAGGCAGCAGGTGGAAGAGCCACAGGAGAATGGCCAGGTAAGCCTGGCTGGCCAGGTGACAGAGTGAAGGGCAGGCAGAGGGGCATCAATTGGAGCTCTTGGGACTGAGGAGGCCACCAGTGCCACAGGGACTGAAAGCACAGAGCCTTGTAATCTCCAGAGATCAGCTCTGGGACAGGAGGGTTCCAGTGGAAGCAGAGGTGGGCAGGGAAGCAGAAAGAAGTGGCTGAATGAATGGGATTTGGAGGCTGAAAGAGGAAAGCTGAACCTGGCAGCTCCCAGTCACTTGCTCTATATTTGTGTGTACAGAACATCCAGGCAGAGGCACAAGCAGAGCTGCCCAATGCTCAGAGTGACATCGTGGCAGTGAAGAGGAAGAAAAAGGAAGACATGAGAAGAACTCAAGATCACTGGAATCTCCAGCAGCAGAGGGGTGATCAACAAAACCAGGTGAGTGGAAGAGTGGCAGCCGCTCCACTCATGAAAGATTCTCTGTCTTGTTCTTTACAGAACTTTGGTGAGAAGCTGCAGGAAAGGCAGCTGAAAACTTGGGCTAGGATCAAGAAAATGGAGAAGAACTTTGATGAGAAGCTGCAGGCAGAGCGGCAGAAAACTCAGGCTAGGATCAAGTCAATAGACAAGAGGCTGGAGGAAGAAATGAAAACTCTAAGAGGAAGTCAAGTGAAAATTCATCTCCTCTTTCAGGAGAAAGAGGCTCTACAAAAACAAGTGAGTGAAAGAGTGATAGCCACTGCAGGCACCAAACTGGTGCTTTCTGCCCTTCTTGCCTTTCCCCTGCAGAGCAGCAGGGGGATGGGGTGATGCCTCTGAGTGCCATCCTACTCTAGTGTCCATCACAGCCACTCTGAAGGACACAGCTTGCTCTGCTGAATCTCAGCTGCTGTCCTGGACCGTGGGACTTGTCCTTTGGCCTTTTGGCCAGCAGTCATCTGAATGCATTCCTGAATGCTGGCCTGGTGCTGCTCTCCTTGTTTCTTGAGGGGTTCTTGCAGGTGGTCATAGTGACCCAGATGCATCTTGAAACAAGCTGTCTGTATGCCTTGTGAATCTGGTGCTCTCCCTTTCCTCACAGTCCATGACTCTTGGCTGACAGGGACAAGCTGTACTCTCTGACTGCTTTCTTCTCTTTGACTTGAGGTGGATGTGTTGACATCTCGTCTGGCAGCCTGCAAAGATTTCCAGCAAGTGAGTGGCAACGAGGAGCCCCAAGATTCCTGTGAGGCACAGGAAGTGTCCCAAGCAGAAGTGCTGCCGGTTGGGCACGTTCCGAAGGTGGTGGAAGAAAAGAGGACTCCATGGGAGAAGGCAGAACATTTGAACAAGGAGCTGCAAGTGTGTCTGCAGCACTTATAGGGGGAAAAAGAGTCCTTGGGAGAAAGTGGAATGGTCATTTTGGCAGTCACCCTTCAGAAAATCCATGCAAATGGATCTTGGAGAAAATGGAAAATGAATGTGGCCATGAACTCGAGTCAAACCAGCTTTTGGTTTGGACCCATCCAGTTGCAGAAGTGGAGATCAGAAAAAACCCATGGCCAAGCCCTGCATGTGCCTGACAGCATCTTCCGAAGGGCTTGCATTTGAAATGGGATCTGGGGCTAATCACTGCAGCCACTTTTCTGACACCAACTCCTTTGTTGTCTCAGACCTACACAGGCTCTTCTGTTGAACCTGGTGCAGCAGCAGCAGCAGCAGCAGCAGTGTCAGCTGAAGGAGCCTTTGGTGCCCAAGCTAAGAAGTGGAGACCAGGCCGTTTGTTCATCTCTAGCACTGACAGAGGTGCTGCTGCTCAGCAAGAGGAGATGGAGGATGACTCCCTGGAGCTACTGAGTACGTTTTGTGTCTTTCTTCTCTGAGGGACAGTGTATTGTGTGCACGTGTCAGCAGAGCTGGAGCAAATGATCCTCCTCAGTTTGGTGTCACAGGGACATTTAGCACTCCCCCAGGAAATGCTGTGCTCCAAGGCAGCAAGAGAGTGCTCTGGGTGTTCCTGCTGCCTCTGAGGGAGCAGGAGCTTGGATGTGCTTGGGTTTTCCTGAGCTTCCCTATGTGCTGAAGGCAGAAGCAGGCATTGTTCTTGCATCATCACAAGGCTGTGGCCTAGCAAATGATTTAGGAAAGTCCTGTGTGCTAGTGGCTAAATTGGAGAGAATAGTTCGCTTCCCAAATTCTCCTTAGACTCCTGATTTCTCAACTGTCATTAGAGAAAAAAAAAACAAACCAAAACAAAACCGAAAAACAACTTCACAGAAATTGATTTGTTTTGCATTTTGTATCTTGGTTGTGGTTTTGTTTTTAGTTTGGGTTTTTTTCTGGATTTTTTGGGTAGAGTTTTCTTCATCCTGAAGGAGCTCTTCTGCCCCCTATGTCTTACTAGTGTCATTTTTATGACTGTTCTTATTACCACTACTATATCTACAAGTTTATTTGTGAGAATATTATACTTTTGTCAGTGAGAACTCCTTTGAAAGAACATCAGGTGACAGCAGAAACAGAGGGCAAGAGGTGGGTTTTTTTGCCCCAAATGAAAAAACAGATACTTTTATCACAATCTGTATTTAATCTCCTAGTTTTGTTCTTATGAAGATGTGTCCAAGAGACACATTGCTGTGGCATGATCAGATAAAACTGCACTGTGGGCATTTCTCAGGAGCCAGCCTCCAGCCCCTCCAGCTGTATTTTCCTCAGATGCATGGCACTTTTCCATACCTAATTCCCAGTCATTGCCATGACTGTTAGAAAGCTGCCCATTGGCCCAAGCCCTGCTCAGATCAGTCTCTAGGAAAAGACATCAAGCCCCTTGTGATTCTGCAGCACAAGTCAGTTAATCTGCTTCTTTCCAAGAACAGTTGCCAGTACTGTGCTCTCAGGTAAGCCCTGTTGGGGCTGAGAAGAGAGCCCAGTGGACTCTGTGTCTGCCATCACCTGCTGGGACAAAAAGGGCATTGATGTGCACCTCGGTGTGTCTGGTCTCAAAGCCAATCCTGTTGTGTCCTGAATGGGGGCACCAGCTTGGAAGGGGCTCAGTCTGGTTGTGCCTTCTTCCCACTGCTTGTCAGTGCTCGTGCTTGGGCTTTGGCAGCTTTGTTGTGGTAGCTGCCGTGGCCCTGAGGGCTGGTGTGACTGCAGAGGCTGGAGCCTTCCTTAGCTGCGAGAGTCCCGCTGCCACACGGCCGCTGCAGCGCGGAGCTGCCCCGAGGCAGCAGCCCCTGCTCTGGGCCAGCTTCTGCATGGCATGGGCTGGGCTCACGAGGGGGTCAGCATCTCCTCTGGGCAGCTGTCCATGTCCCACCGGCACCTGAGGAGCGCTGCTGTCCTTGCTGTCCTTGCCCTTCCCACTTGGGAAGATGGGCACGTGTGCGGTGCTGAGAGGGCGAGTGCAATGGCAGGGACTGATCCGTGCTGTCAGGGGGAAGAGAAGCACTGTGGTTCTTCACATGGGGCATGGGCAAGGGCATCGTCCAGCTCAGCCTCATCAAGGGTCAGCGTCCTGATGCTGGAGGCTCTCTTGGGATTGGTTACAGCATGAACTGCTTTGGTTTACAAACAGAAAGGCATTCTTTTGGCAAACTGTTGCAAGGTGGAGAAGATGCCCTCCTCTCCTGGCAATGCATCTCCCTGTGCTTTGTTTTCTCTCAAGAGATCTCTTCAAAGGACAGTAAAATATCAGTCTCAGTGCCGGCCTGCTTGTACTGCGGAGCTGCCTGTCTTGTTGCACTTGTTGCTGTTGTTGTTAGCCAGCAACCACAAAGGACTCAGAGCCCCAGGCAGTGGGGCTGCCTTTGTACCTCTGGGATGCTGGGATCTCTGCTTTCAAGTGAGCATCTTGCACTTTATTTCCCTCAGGGCAAATGGTGAACATGGAAAATCCCCTGATGAAATACAATGAACTGGAAAATCTTGGCAGCGGGTGAGTCCAACCACAGTTACTTCTACACAGTCATGGGGGAGGTGATTTGCTGGTGGAATATCTCTCAAGTGTGAAGTCAGGCAAGCTGCAAACATATTCAGACACTGGGATTAGTCTGCCCCATCTCTCAGTACCGGCCAGCATTTGTAAGTGTGGTCAGAAGGCATTGTCAAAGACACTTGTATTTCATTGCCAGAAACAGCAACCTAGCCCCTATCATAGCCATGAGAGAACAGTTGTCAGGAACATTTCTTCCCAAGAGTTTGCTGAAGGAAATAGTCTGTGGTCAGGATAAAAAGTGCCCAGTTTAGAAACTGAAATCCAAGATGAAAGAATCAACTGGCCTTTGGAGCTGAGGCAGTAAACCCCAATGCTTCAGGAACAGGCCCAGTGCCCATGCCCTTGAGAGGAAAATGCATCATCTGCCTTCTGGCAGACCCCTCCTGCATGCTGCACGTTTGAGGCATTTGCAGCAGACATCTCCTTTCTGGGCTGGCTTTCACTCCAAGATTTAAATGGCTTCTCCTTTCTTTGCTGCTCTTTTGTTTCTAGGACTTCTGGAGATGTTTATAGAGCAGTCGACACTGCCACAGGAGGAGAGGTAAATGTCAACAGCCCCTGTGGATTTTGCTGCTCTCCAGGGCTTTCCTCTCTTGTGTCAGCTGTGGCTGGAGCTTTGTCTAAAGCTGCAAAAGCACAAGAAGCACAGCCTGCTGCCAGCCTGCCAATTGCCTTTGGGACAGTCTTTTTCCTTTGTCCTTCTGGCAGCTGCCAGAAGTGAGGCAAGGAGGGCAGCAGTTCCTTTCAGAGAAGGACATTTTCCCTTGCTCTCAACTGCTCCAACAAAGGTGCTGCCTTGGAGCATCTCACTTCTCTCTGGGGCTACAGCTTCAGAGTCCTCAATTCTCATTTCTGGCTGCCAGCAAATACATCAGAATGTTCCTGGTAGTTCCTTAGCCACCTGCAGTGCTGCACTCGGGAACTGCACGCAGGGAGAGATCTGCAGGGTGATCCTAAAAGCCCTAAGCCCTGCTTATAGCCCAAGATGTATCCACAGAGTACTAAGGCACACATTACTTCTTCTGAAGTACAGACAGAGGAGCAGAGAGTGTGCTCAGAGCTTTGTGGGTGATAGTTGAGACACCATAGTTAACAAGTGGACAAGGCAAAACATTGGTGGCCATGTGTCCTGTAACTGGCCCCCAAAGGTGCAGAGAAATGGGCTGTTGGCATATCAGTTCCTAATTACTCCTTTGTCTAATCACAAGGCACTTTGGCAGGGCTCAGCTGTGTCATTGCAAAATTACTCGCTCCATGTTCCATTGTGGTCTTGTGCCACCAACTTCTAAAGTTACTGATTTTCAATGTCATTTCAGGTGGCCATCAAGAAAATAAACCTTCAAGGACAGCGCAGCAAGCAAAAAATCGTTAATGAAATCACGGTCATGAAGAGGAATAGGAGTCCCTTTGTTGTGAAATATTTAGACAGGTGAGTGGTCATGGTCTTATCCCATGAATGGTTATTTACATACTAAAAGCATGCAAGGTTAAAAACCCACTTTGGACATTAGCAGAAAAGAGAGCTGTTAATTATTGGTTCATTATTATTTCTCCACTCATCTCCAATGGATGGGAAGAGAGTGCATTTTGTCTACATGAGTCTTCCCTGGCTTTCCAACACATCGTTGGAAAATTGTTCCAAAACCTGGATCAACCCTACCATAGGAAGTCAATACCATGTAAGTTCACTGCCTCCATATTGTCTCAGGATTCATTTCTTATAGTTTCTTCAATGCTGATGAAGCATCCTAGAGAGGATTTCCCTTGGGTTGTTGCCCCTCTTTTCCATGGCTGTCCATGCCAGGAACACTAGGTGCTTATTTCCAGAAATGCCATGCGTGAAAGGTTTTTCATCTTGGCTGTTCTAAACTGCACTTTTTGCTTGCTGGTCAGCTAAGACATCTCCTTTTTCACAGATGTGCCATTCTCCTTGAGACTGCACAGACTGCAAACAATGCACAACCTAGAGGAAATGTCTATTCCTTACATTGTGTCCTTGTCACAAAAGGACCCAGAAACAAAAATCAGGCAAATAAGCCAAGGTAGCAATGCATGTTCATCTTCATGGCCTTGTTTCCTTCTTTCAGCTACCTTGTGCATGAGGAACTCTGGCTGGTCATGGAGTACATGGATGGTGGCACTCTTTTCGATGTAATCTACAGGACACGCATGACTGAAGATGAGATATCAACTGTCAGTCAGCAGGTTAGCAATCCCACCTGTGCTTCCCAGGGCTTGGGCAGGATTGTCTGGGAAACGGGCTCAGGACAGGAGTGATTCCATGTGCCAAGCTTTGTGTCTGTGTTGCTGGTCTGCTATGGGCAAGCAAGAGCATCTCAAGTGAACTGCCTGCCAGTGCCCCTGCACTCACTGCACTCTGGTTTTGGACTCTTATCTCCTGCTGTTGCATTCTCTCTCTGTCTCTTGTATTTGCTGTTCTCCATCTTGCCTCTCTGAACTTTTGCCTGTCTGCACTGCATTCCTTGCCTGTGAAAGCAAAGGTGGTGGTGGCATCATTTGAAATAAAGAGCAAAGGAAAAAGATTCATTTCTCTCAGTCTTCAGCTGAAACGATTAGCAGTGCAGCCAAAATGCTCTTTACTTCTGAGCACACGCACTGCAGCAGCAGTCATTGTGGCTGGTTTGCAGGGGAGAGGCTACAACAGCAGGTGCTGTTGTTCTCTGAAAAGCTGACATGCCTTTCTTTAGAAAGGTGCTGCTCTGCTGGTGCTGGAGCAGCAAGCTCTTCCTCTCAATGGCGCTGTGTTCTGCCATTGCTCCCCATTCCCCTGGAGAGGGAATCTTTGGGAGCTCTTTCCTTGCTTGTGTGATGAATTCACATCCCTGATTTTTGCCCTCCTGTTTGTTTTCTCTCTCAGTGCTTGCAAGGACTGGATTTTCTTCACTGCAACCATGTGATGCACCGAGATGTGAAGAGCCTCAACATTCTTCTCAGAACTGATGGCTCTGTCAAGCTGGGTCAGTAGATTCTTGGTCAGGTGCAGCATTCCAGGGATGTGGGCTGTGGGGCTGCTTTTGAGGGACTGCCAGCCCCCCAAAAATGGTGTTGGTGGCACTGCAGCGACTCTTGCTGTGACCACACGGTTGCAACATGCACAGACCTATTGCAAGGACCAAGCAGTCCAGAGTGGCATTGCTCTGTGTGTGTCCCTTCCAGAGGGAAGGAGCTCCAAGTCTAAAGCTTCAGGGGAACAAAAGTCACTGCTGGAGGCAGTGTAAAAAATGTGGGGATTTGTTAAGTAGCCAATGCCATATTTCCTTGGCTAAAGTCCTGAGGAAACAGAGCGGGGACAGATGTCCAGGAGATTCAACAGCACATTCTCCAACTTACACTGGGCAATTCTTTTGCTTACCTTCCTAATTGCACAGTATTCAAATTGAAACAGTCTTTTGCTTTTTCTCCAGCTGATTTTGGCTTCTCTGTTCAACTCACCCCTGAGCAGAGTAGACGGAGCTCGGTGATCGGGACTCCTTGGTGGATGGCGCCTGAAGTGGTGAAAGTTCAGCCATATGGCCCCAAAGTGGACATATGGTCCTTTGGAATTGTGGCAGTTGAAATGGTGGAACAAGAAATTCCTTACATAAATGAAAGTCCTCTCTCGGTAAGGTGTCAATACTCTTTGATCCCACTGTCTTTCTCACCTATCCCATGTTCTGGGTGCCATTAGACAAAATCCCATTGCCATCTGCTGGAACTACTTCCACCACGGTCCCTTTCTAAAAATGTCCCTGCAGCACAACAGCATCTGCTCTAGTTTTGGTTGCATCAGTGGGGGAACTCAAGCCTCATCCCATGCAAACAATCTCCATTCTCAGGCAACATTTTGCTTTGGCTTAGAAGTCGTTCCAGCTCTCTGGGCTGTGTAGATGGCCCTATTACCAGGAAACAAGCATCTTAGAACTGGTGTTATCTTCCCTGAAATGAAGGAAAGAAACCCAAACCCAACCAAGTTTCTAAAGCAGTGGCTTGGAGAGAAGAAGTGCACCCCCATTCCTCTCACAGGGAAACTTGCCTGAAACCTGGACACAAGGGTGTGAAAGCCAGAGTCCCTTGTGCTTCTTGTGCAGTGTTGCTGAAACACTTAGTGACCATCTTTCTTTCCGAACCCAAGCCACTTGCTCCATGTCACCAAGCTGAAGCCTGGTGATGTGGAGAGCCTGCCAAAAGCACCCCTTTGTATCCTGCCACTTTCTAGGATGGGCATACCATGAATGCATTGACTTGAGGGTCCAAATGAGCAGAGGGCTGCCATAGGGATGGCATTTCTCCTTCTTCTGATTTGACCACCAAAATTTTCCTTTTGCCACCTAAGGGAAGCTGAAATTTGCAATCTGCTGAGAGACAGAGCTGCAGCTGTTTCCTGTGTGCCCAAACAGGCATTTTCATCCCAATCCATTTCTGCATGCATCTTCATGTGTCTATGTTGAAGATGAGATTGCAAATGTTTGTTTCCTTACTGAGTAATAACTGATGGATTTCCTTTCTTTACTTTCAATGACCATTGTTTTCAAGAACCAAGCCAAAAGCTTGATGACTTTTTTTTATGGCAGCTGTGCTTAAGGGATCAACAAGCACTGAAGAGATGCTTTTAATGCAAGAATCCTTGGAAATAGTAGAGTCAGTTAGTAAAGTCTCTCTTCCAAATAGCCTGTCAAGCTGGTCAAGTGAATCCTCAGAGAAGCAAAGGTGCTTTTGTTTATGTAGTTTCCACTATGAGGTCAGTCAGGGAAATCAGCTGCCAAAGCAAGATCTGCTGGATGTTGGAGAAGCTGTGGCTACATTGGGGTTTGGGTTTTTGTTGGTACAGGAAAGTCATCTCTGCCTCTCTGCCATGGCAGAAACTGCGACTGCAGAGTGGAGATTAAACACTGGCATCTGGGAGAGCAGTTCCAGATGTGAATAGAGCAGGTGAGAGACTTGGGTTTCCTTTTTCTCCAGGCTCAACTCCTGATAGCCACAAAAGGGATCCCAGAGCTGCGGCAGCCTAAGCGCCTCTCCCCTTTTCTACGTGATTTCCTGAGCTGCTGCCTGCAGACAGAGGAGGCACGGCGCTGGTCTGCCAAGGAGCTCCTGCAGGTAAAATGCCAAGGGGCTGCAGGTGAAACAGGGATGAGCTCCTCCTCCACTGATGTCCAAGGCATCAGATGAGCCCCCCTCCTCCTCTCCTCCACTCTTGGTACTGTTCAATGAAAACACTCAGCAATCCTACTGGGCTGGGCTGGCAGCAACCTGTAAAGGTCATCTGCTCCAAGTGCCCTGCAATCAGCAGGGACATCTTGAAAGAGATCACCATGCTCCAACCTGAAATATTTCCAGGGCTGGGGCACTTCCCAGCTCCTGCAGCAAGCTGTGCCACTGTTGCCCCACTGTTGCCCCTTAGACCTACTCGACTCAATTCCCTTTCCATTGAAAAATATATTACCCTGCCTTTGAGGCTCTTAGCTTGGAAAGTAATGGTTCCTTGTTGGTTTTTTTTCCTTTGTGCAGCATCCCTTTGTAACATCAGCCAAGCCTGCATCCAGCCTGGTGCCACTCATCATGGAAGTGAAGAAGCGGAAGGAGGATGAAGGTGAAAATACTGAGGAAGGTTTTGAAGATTTTTCTGTAACCTTACACTGATG